>JYFJ02006235.1:0-20543 GCA_000934665.2 Catajapyx aquilonaris | reverse complement strand
TTTCCGGACACGGGTTCATATGTCAAAAATACTTGTATTGGTCCCCTCTATTACCCCTGAAAGTCTTTGCAGAGTTACAATAAACACCCTGTATATATTAAGAAGAATTTTCTCCAGATGTAGGATCTTGACACTATGTAGCAAAAATCAACATTTTTATCCATAGGTATGCATTGCTATTTCCATGTTCCTTAAGGCTATTTTCACAGGAGGCCACCATGGCAGTGCTGTCGCATAAATTAGGTGGCACTGCTGGCCGCAAGAAAAGTTGCGTCTCGTGTGAAAGGCTTCATATGATTAAATGCAAACACGAGACAGTATGGCCAGCTGGCAGAGGCTGGCACCGCCGAAAATCGTCCTGCCCGCCACCAACATTTCTGGCGGCGCATGGGCAGCGCTGCCAACCACCACGTGTGTAAGGCTCCACTTGCAGCATTGCGAAGACCTGGTGGCGCTGCCATGGTGGCCTCATGTGAAATAGCCTTAGTCACTCATAAAATGATTATCATTTGGTCTCAACTTTGTTTTTGACCTTGGGGCAGTCACAAAACCAACGTCCTCGAAATATAGCCAGGTCTTTCCTAATCAAGTGGGCCAAATGTTGCTAGACCATCTCGGATTTTGCTGAAAGAAATTACAGCTGTACACACCTATGACACGACCTTAAGTGTCATGTTCACCATATTGCTCAAAACCATGGGGAACGAACAATCTCAAAAGGGGAAGGGGCTGAAAATTAGGCCTTTTTTTAGATATGTTTTTCTTTGGTTAGTGGAAATGGTCAATACCCAATACACATGTTAGTTACTGGTATATCAAATGAAAAAGAAAGGCCAGGGAAATGTGCTTGTGGAATTCGTTTTCCTTGAAAATGTAACCAGAAAAACCTGTGTGGCAGTCCATTGGTCATAATTATGCTCAGTCACATGACCAAAAATTTGAACCCTGACAATATTATTAGTGATGGGGAGGTGTAGATGGCCAAGATGGTAACGTCTCGGCTTGCTGAGTGAAACGTACAAGGTTCGATCCCCGCCTGGGGAGTTTCCTTTCACCTGCGTCGGGAGGGTTTCTGACCCGCACCTTGGAGGTGTCTGGCAACCTAACCTCCTGGGGAACAGCACATGACCCCTTTACATACCTTGCACTTGCACCCCCATGTTCCCTCCTCAAAAATCCCTATCCTTACCCATGTCCCTGTCTCCTTGCACCGGTGAGCGAAGAAAAAATAGTACACCGTTACTAGAAAACTGATGGTGGTGTGCCACCCCCTAAAAAGGCTCCGCCTTATCACAGGGTAACTTAAATAAATAAATAAATAAATAATTAATATTATTAGTGATGAATTTGCCTTACATTAGTCATATTTGGTGACACAAGTTGTGACTCACACAAGGTTTAATATGTTCAGTTTTAAGTCCAGTTCGTACATGGCTCGTGAGAAAATATTAGACATGTTTTACAGATTGATCCACTAATTTTGGGGGGCCCAAAATTCTTGGACATGTGACCGATGGAATGCTATGCCCATTATTCTCGTTACATTTTAAAGGAAAACTAATTCCATAGGAGCATTCTCCTAATATGTTTCTCTTTCATTTGATATATACGTTTATTTGGTTTTGATCACATCCATGAACCAGAGAAATTCTCCAGAGGGCCTCATTGTCAGTCATTTCCAAAATTTCGCAATTTTCTCCCCTCTTCACGATGCACAATATTGCTGAAACTTGTTATTCAGCATTATGTTATATGCTGGTATAGTTGTGTTCAGCTGTGAGTTTGTTGTGCACCAAAATCCGACGTGATCTCAGATCATTTTGGCCCACTTGATTCAGAATGACACCAATATTTCGAGCACTTTGGTTTTTTGATTGCTGCAAGGTCAAAAACCAAGTTCAGACAAAATGAAAGGTCGTTATGAGTTACGAGTGACCTAAGGAACACGGAAATAGCGATGAATTTCCATGGACAAAAACCATGTCGCATAGTGTTATGGGCGAGAAGCCCTGTGAAGGCTCCATGGGTCAAGGCAGACTCTGTGATCTTGTTCTGCTGAATGTAGAAAGAGAAGAAACTGGGAAAAAACTGACTTGGGCCACATCATAGAGTCATAGACCAAATTGCATCAGTGAAAGCAAGGAAGGTGTGGTTGTAATTTTTATGAGAGAGTAGTGTCATAATTTGTAAATTAAAATATTGATGAACTTTTGACTAGTATATTTGAGCTGATTTTATAGTAAAGTTATTTGAAGAATGGGTTTGAAATGTGTGGACAGGGGCGCAATTTGCCATAGGCCAGGGGGGGTACAGGTACTGTGCCCCTCCTGGAGGTACGGAGCTAAGTACCCCTGAGTCCAAATCTAGCAATTTTGGACATAGTGGACCCCATAAGTGGCTTGCACAAAGGAAAATATAGCTCGATTATAATCCAGAAAATGACTTAATATTCTTTCACTTCATCATATTCCTGGTCCCAAAATATTGATTACAACGCAGTTATCACGATTATCAAGGATAGTTAAATGTCAAGGATTCGGTAAATTTTTCGGGGGTACGAGAAGGACCAACTGCTCTCAAAGGGGTACGAAGGTCCGAAAAGGTTGGGAACCATTGCCATAGGCACTATTTTCGGTAGATATGCCGCTGTCAATAGGTCTCTGGCCGCAGAATTTGCTGATTCTATACATCAGGCACACTGGTAGGCAGTTAGTACGTATAATATCAATCAAGTATAATTATTAATAAATGAAAGGGTTAATTATTTTTTTTTCAAAACATGGTAGGCTATCTACCCAAAAAACCAGGGGATTGGGGATGGTGTAGGTGCTCACTGCACTCCGCAATGCACTGTACTGTAGGCCTACATACTGATTATTATTACCACATGCTGTAATTGAAAACAATGCATACTATGCTGGGTTCAGTGGGGCTTAATGTAGGCCTATTTCTGCTGCTAAGGCTAAACACCGACGCCAGGGGGTGGTCCTCCTCCTGGAAATTTGGCCACTCTGGGGATCTTTAACGTGCACTCGCGCAATGTCACAAGCACACGGGACCGACGGCTTTACTTCCCCTCCGAAGGAAGGCGCACTCTCACTTTTCTACCATCCGGAGAAAAGTCGCCGACCTTGGCTGGGTTCGAACCCACAACCTTGGGACCAGAGGCGAGCGCGCTAACCACTAGTCCACCAAGGCCTGCTTGCATACTGTGCTGTATTAGATTCCAAAAATGTGCCTTTTCGTGGATTCCCATTTCAAGCAAATATCAAGTTATGAAAGGCTAATGTATGTGAAAACCTCGCCTCATACCAGCATTCCAGTATAGCCACCAGATAACGAATTTCTAAAAACTGGTCGACCTCAACTACATTGGCATGCCGCTGTATTAAGTGAGGTAATACAGTAATATTATACCAGTAGTTATGGTTAAATTTGTTACAAATGAAATATTATCACTTTTATACAGTACTTTCAAAGTTATCATAATGGCACTGAAGGCCATGTATTTTACCATGTGGCTGTTGGACTGAACCAGCCACAAATTGGAATAAAACTTTTCCATAGCATTAAAAATGTATTTCTCCTTGCCATTTGTTCACTTGCAGATGTGTGAAGTCAAAGCTAAACATATTGCTTTTTTACCTAATATGGTGGCCTGCATGAGTTATGGTGTTTAAGTAATTCCTAATAAAAATAGCAGAGGTACACCTGGTATAGTCAAGTTCCAAACTACCGCCAATGGATACGATACTGTATCACAGTTCCTTCTCGCTCAGTACATCCGCTAGGTGGCTCTGACAATCGGACCTGCGCCATGCGCTCCTCCTACCAACTCCGCCTCTGTCAGTCTAGTCGTCTAGTCTCTAGTCTCTTCCTGGCTCCTGCTGAAATATGGAGAAAAACCTGCCATTACATGTGGGATGGGGCTGGCCCATCAATTTTGAAAATTGTCCCCGGTTTTTGTATGATATTGAAAATGAACTTTTCGACAATAACAGTTATGCATAATAGCTGCTATTTTACACTTTACAGTTTACAATAATTGTTCGACTTCAAAAATGGCTGCTCCAGAAGATCAGGTTGGAATTATCGTTAGGTCGGTGACAATTTATGCAACTGAAGATGGAACCGAAGGTCGGGAGGCATTAGCATATCTGCAGAAATCAACCCAGGAGTTGAAGATACTTTTTCTGGACAGCTCTGCAGCTTGGCTTGCCACCGTTTCTGATGCAAAGTCTTCCCTCCTGCAAGAGAAGGATGTGAGGTGGTCTCTGAGGGATAACTCTCTCATTTTGACACGGGTCTTGGACACCGAGCTACAGTTGCGTGTAAAGTTAGATCACCTACCCATGAAACAAATCCCTTTTGAGTCAACTGCCATTACAAGTTTCCGCACAGTCGTGGATCACATGCAGGATTTGGAAGCCCAGCTGCATGATAATGTTGACCTGCGCAAGTATCTTGAGAAAGGTGAGTGGTTGAATGAGCACTGCTTGCAGGTACATATGATACAGTTTTTGTCTCTTCCAGAACGGAATAAGTTGGTGTTACAGTTGAAAAAATGTGCAGAAGAGAAGATTGCTA
This sequence comes from Catajapyx aquilonaris, assembly GCA_000934665.2. NCBI lineage: Eukaryota > Metazoa > Arthropoda > Diplura > Dicellurata > Japygidae > Catajapyx > Catajapyx aquilonaris. The sequence goes on along the minus strand of JYFJ02006235.1, from coordinate 15,956 downwards.
TGGAGGAAGAGTTGATGAGTCGATTCCAGCACCTTCTCAACAGCAAAAAGAAGATACCACAACATGCAGATGAAGACAGTTATGGTGGAGAAACAGAGTCTGAAAGCGAGAGTGAAAATGTTCATGGACCCGTCAAGTCATCTATGGAGAAGAGCAGTGCATTAGACAGTGAACTCTTTGCTGACTTGTGATGAGTCTGTGTGAAAGTTACTGAGGAGATTACATGTGAACTTGCTTAAGGGGGCGCATTAGCAAAAAAATACGGTAACAATCGGTAACAATGCGAGCCCTTGGCGATCACGTAAACAAACAAACTCGCATATGCATGGACAGCATAATTATGGGTATTCGACATGTCTACGCTTCTGCGGCCGTACGGCCTCAAAAATGGAGCAATGGACACAAAAATTGCACCAAAAGGGCAATAGCCCATCAGGGTAACAAATAAATCAAATCAAATCATTAGGAAGAATTCCAGCCCAGCAAAGTAATTCCCTGATATTCCCAGGTTGCTAAACATCCATGTATCTGCTGCTGCAGGTTGCTAAACATGTATCTGTTACTCCCTCGTTCGGCAGAGAAATGTATGCTCTTTAATACATCACCACTAAAAGAAATTTTGACTATTACATTATTGACCTGTAGATACCTAAATCTCCTTTTTCCATTTCTATGCACACACGCCCTGATTCAGAAGGTTCCATCTAAAGTCAACTGATGGGGTAAGTAACAATTTCAGAAAAGATGTGTCTTGTCATAGGGGTGGGGCCTGGGGTTTTACATCCCACGGGTTCATTACAGGTGATCCCTCCTAGGGTAGAGGGCATCTATTCCGATCTATTCAGCCAGTGGGAATTATGGCCAGGGATGTGTCCCGTGGGCTAGGCAGAAGCAGAGTCAGCAGAGGGAATATGTCACTAGGGGTACCAAGGCATGGAGTGGTGAAGACAACAGGGCAACAATTGCACTGTGGAGTTGGTATCATACTACACTGTACGTTCCCGATTGTCTGGATGTGGATTATCCATGCATTGGCAAAAAATTAAATTAAAAATAAAAGTCTGAAAAAATGTCATCTCCCAAATGAAGAAATATGAGACTTTTTCTCTAAGACAAACTACTAGTAAAAATCTATGAGAAGTTTCATTATTTTGATTAAACTTTAGTTAAAGCGGCATACACTATGTACTTCAAAAACCTGTGAATATCCCATTTTTACAGTATCTACAGTAGAACCATTATCCGGTTTTCCATGTTTTCCTATTATCTGGCGACACTGGTGCAGTCATTAGCCCAGTATTGCCCAGATAATCGGGAGTACAGTGTACTTCACCAAAACCAATGCAGAAATTTAATGTATGGAAACTTTTGGGGATGGTACAGGGATTCTAGGCTATTTTAAGTATGAGTATCATGGGTCCCCACAGCCTAGTTACCCAGATAATGGGCTTCAAACACAATGTATCAAATATCTTGTTGGGTATGCATCCCTCCATGTGACCTTACCTTTTCCATTTAAATTTCAGATGTTAACATACAATTTAAATTTAAGTTACAATCCCATTAGTGTAGCAGGCAGTGGCTTAGGCTGTGGAAGTGTCACTGCTGCATCCACGACATAGAATATGCTATAATGCACTCTCTATGTAATACTAATTATCCCAGTAATTTATATGGTGCCGATACCCACAATACTTACACTTATTATCGCATACAAGTAGGACCTTTCTACCCTCCCTCAAAGTTTTGGTACTATATCACTCAAAAACATAAGAGACGATTTTGCATTTGATTCAAGTGCAAGCTGCACTCGAGTCAAATGCAAAATCGTCTCTATGTTTTTGAGCGATATAGTACCGTACATTTAATTTCCACACACTGTATAGAGACATGGTACAAAAAAACCAAACATCCATAGAATCCCACCAAAATTAGCAGACTACTCCTATGTGAAGACCTTGGGGGAAGAACGATCAAGGTCCACCTCAGGTGAAACAGTTATTCCAATTTCAAATTTCGATGGCCCTATTCTATTCTATTTTAAATCCCACATGGGGAGGCGTGGTGGACGAGTTGGTAACGACTCGCTGAGGGGAAGGTCCCGGGTTCGATCCCCGCCCGGGAGCTCCCTTTTTCCTGCGTCAGGAGGGTCTCTAACCCACACCTTGGAGGTGTCTGGAAACCTAACATCCAGGGAGACTGCACATGACCCCAGTATAATGACATTGCACCTGCACCCTTGTCTCCTCCCCGGAAATCCCCATCCCTACCTCATGTCCTTTCTTCCTTGCATGGAGTTAGAAGAAAATATACAGAAAATGGGTTGAAAAATGATGGTGTTCCACTCCACTTAAAAGAGCGCTGTCCTCTCTCAATGGGGTAAATAAAATAAATAAATAAGATAAAAAAATATTAAATCCCACTTTCAGGGCCTTCCATAGCGACATATGATCATTACTCCACAACCATGACCAAACCATCATATTCTACGCTAATGAAACTACTATTTTCTGAGATATGTAAGTAATTTTTGACAAAAAGTGGACCTTGATCATTCTTCCCCCAAGGTCTTCAAGTACTCACATTCAGTTTCCAAAAAGCTACTTTCATGCCAGTCAGAAACATATGGACTGTATTAATGGGAGGCCTTTTAGGGGATCCTCTTTTGGTCACTTTATAAATTCATACCTCAATCACGATGGATTTTGATTGTGGGAGGAAATGAGCAAATTTGCAAACCCCACCCCTCACAGAGGTAACCCATCAAAACTCCTTTCCACATGAGATATTCCCCTGTCAGATGCAGGGATCAAATTGTGTCGGGAATAGATCGGACCATGGTGGACAAAACTCTTGTAGCTCATGGGGAAGCAGGATAGATAACCCGTCTCCCACTTAAGCAAAAGAAGATGGTCACGCTGAATAAATATTTTATATTTGCTACAGCAATGCAAAAACATCACCTGGCCCTCCTAACCATGATTCAATCCATAACTTTTGGTCTGCCTGTAACCTTTGCTCACTGTCCCACCCAGGGACGGAACGCAAGTCGACCTGAGAAGTGGAAGTCACATAGTGGCTCAAACAACTACACCACCATGCCACCCTACAGGGTCTGTATTAGTCTGTATTAGTGACTGCATCAGGAGCCATCTCATTTTGCTCCACATCCGATTACGGCAAAATGACATGACCTGGAAAAAAACCAGAGCCACAAGTACAGTACCGTTCATAAAGAATGGTACGACTCTATATGGACGAAATGTTTATTCTGTTCCCAACCCCTGGGCCACCAGCATGTTTTTAGGGGTCATGAGGAAGGCTGGGAAGGGGAATCAAAATAAAATAAAAGAGAGAAGTGAAAAATAAACTTGAGCAGGGAAATTTTAGGGGGGGAAATTCACATCAAATCTACTTAAGCATTGCACCGGGTTGAACATTTTGGTCATTAAAATTTTTATTTAAAAATGGGTCACTGCCAAGTACCTGGTGGCCCCCACAACAAAGAGCAATTAACCAGTGAGGGTAATTAGGCAATTGGCAGCCAATGAGAGCACACGATCAGCACAGGCAGAGCCTCCGTTTCCCCACCATCACATGTGTTGGACCCATAGTACCTTCAGAGCGTGTTTTCAGGCATACTCCAGATGTGGAACATGACCACTAATACATGCAGTTCTTTAATTTCATGAGCCACTTTCTATTCTTAAGCCCAGATTCTCTCTGATTATCATCTGCAGCATATTCTAACCCTGCTCAAGGAGTATGATAGAACCACATCTCTGCACTAACTCTCGAGTCTGACAACTATGAAAGTGCAAACGTGGCAGCCTAAATGTTCCTCTTTCCACTGCTCAAATGCTCCTTTACATACAATCCACCAGCTGCATCAGTTCATAATGAATCAAGAAATAAACAATTGCACAGAATTAACAAGTCTTCCATAGAATCACAAAATGTACCCCCAAGGAAAAAAACAAAAAACAGATCTTTTCAGTTTATAAATATTTATTATGCAATCAAGTTGGTAACATCTGAAATCCAAATGCAAGCAATCTGTCAGGCAACATAATGGACGTCGACTATATTCAATATTTTATTTGGTATACCAACACATTACATTAACTACAACTGTGCTGGTGTCTTGATTGGAATGATGGATTCCTTTGATTTGCAACAGCAAATTTAGTAACCACATTAGTCCTACACTATATCTTTTCTGTACATCCCATTTTTATATAGTTCATGAAAATCAAAGCATGTAAAACCATCAAATCTTAAGTGGAAAGTAGGGATGAACAAGCTCTCCTTGGTGGAAAAATCCCACAATTTCATGTTGATGAAAAGGTGTAATAAAATTGTAGCAATCTCCCACCACCCTACACCCACACCCCCTTTGCAGGACACATGTTTTGAAGGACAACTGTCAGTGAATTTTTCATATCTGGAACATTTTATTAAATATGACTGATTAACACACTTCTTAGCAGGCAAGTCTGGTCTTGGCCAAGCTCTCCCTTAGCAACAAAACTATTATTTTTTTTTCTTATTTCTTACAGAAAGTGACAAGTTTATCTATGAAAAAATGATGACAAGGGAGGTTTTACGTGCTCAGAGAAGTAAGTGGACAAAAGAAGGCCCAGACCAAACTTGTGCATACACAATTACACTGGAGAGTCCTGACCCCTTCCTGAGAAATGAAAAGCTCAGGAAAAGGTTCTGGTTCCAAAGAAAGTATAAATTCTCTCTGCATATCGCCTGTCCCCTTTTATAGTTTTTTTTTGTTTGTTTCTATGCCTAATTTATATCCCCTCCAAAACAGCCCAGCAGGTTTGGAAATCATCTTGTTATCAGCTTACTGATCATTTTCAACCGGCAAGAATGTAGTGTTTGAGATGCCTGCAAGGGAATAATGCAGGTGAATTGGGATGTGATGGCCTTGACACCCCTGCCCTTAAATATTCCCGCTCACATTTGATGGCGTCTACTTTCAGCAGCATCCTGATTTGGCCTCAATGGTTCGGCCTTGTTCAATCTTAACCTTGTTGGATGTATCTGCTGTTGAGGAAGGAGGTCCCATGCGATTCTTGATCTCAGCAGCCATGGTCATGAAGGCCTGCTCCACGTTGGTTGCATTCTTGGCTGAGGTTTCCAGGAAGGGAATGCCCAACTGGTCAGCATATTCCTGGAAAAATCAAAACCAGAATGAGAGAGGCATGTGGCACACTGCTCTTTCACTGCTGTCCAATCCTACTATCCCTTACCTTGGCTACCTGGTACTCAATTACTTTTTTGGTAGTGAGGTCACACTTATTCCCCACAAGCAACTTGTTTACATTCTCACAAGCATAGCGATCTATCTCTTGCAGCCACTGCTTCACGTTGTTGAATGACTCCTGATCAGTGCAGTCATACACAACAATAATGCCATGGGCTCCCCGATAGTAGCTGGATGTGATGGTCCGGAAGCGCTCTTGTCCTGCAGTGTCCCACTGGAAAAACAACAAGAGCTAGAAAACATGTTCCCACGGTCCTACTGACCCTGTTGATGACATTAATAGCATTATCCACCTATTATCACCTCAACCAGAAAATAGTACTGACATCACAATAGACAACAATGAGTCAACATTGGAACTAGCAAATCAAGGCTCGTGATGTCACTACTCGAGAGCCTTAAAGAAGAGTCACCAACTTTACGCAAGGTCGTCTCTGATTGGAGTCTTTTTGGAGTGTTCACTTGTCATATGGGGGCCACCATCTTGAATTGCTATGGAAACAGTATTCTAAACCCTTGGAAACAGCGGCTGGCTCTGACGTCACGATTGTAGTTCAGGTCTTCTGGCTGCATCCAAAAATCTACCGTACAGACAGTGCCTGATTTACCTTGGCCCCTTCTGGTCCAATTTTATCCAATATGTCAACTACTACACCTTTCTTTATTCTTCACCTTACTACGTGCTCCTGCTTTTTCGAATGACATTCAAATGCCCCTGCACAATTAGGATGCAGCCAGAAGGCCTGAACTACAATCACGACGCCAGAGCCAGCTGCTGTTTCCAAGGTTTTAGAATACTGTTTCCATAGCAATTCAAGATGGCGGCCACCATACGAAACATAAACACTCCAAAAAGACTCCACCCAATCAGAGATGACCTTACATAACAAGTTGTCAACTCTCTTCTTCTCTAGTCCCTACCACTGGTTGAATCAAAAATACAGCTGTCAAATTACTGCCAATTGGTAATTAGGCACTAGAATCAAACAGTGAAAATCTGCACTGCAACATATTTGAAAAAGGGAACGTGCAGTTGTCAAACTGAGACTCCAAAGACATGAAAACTACAAGCTGCACACATGAGACTTGTTCATGTGGTAAACCTGGTGAAACCATGTACTGTCTAACTTATTCTACTATGGAATCACGTCACCAAGACCCCTTCTCCTCCACTTGTCCACCCCTCCACGGACAATACTTGTTACCAACCTAACTTCACACACGTGGTATCACAACAATGTTGTAATTTATTATGTCATAAGGCATACACTTTGCGATATAAATTATATTGTGAGTGTTAATCGACACTGCGTATTCCTTTGTCACAGACAGGAAGGAACCGAGTTAACTAAATATTTCATTAATGGTGACAGCGGTGACCACGTGCGTGAGGTTAGGTTGGTAACACTTACAGTCTGTGGAGGGGTGGACGGGGTGGAGGAGAAGGGGGCTTGGTGACGTGGATCCAGAGTAGAATAAATCACAGTATATTTCCCATGGAGCGCGCGCGCACACACACACATGGATAGTTTGGTACCCGCCATGAGTTACACTTGGAAGAAAGTGCAACATTTACATCCAGGCTAGCTAAAGCCATAATAGGTGCAAATAAGTCAGGATGCATCCCGAGTAGCGCTTGGAGAGCATGCCTGACATGCTCATGTTTGCCAGGTACACTCAGGTGCAGGAGTACCAACTTCATGAAGAAGCGTTCACTCTACTCCAGAGATACCACAGATACGGATGCGAGCAAAATTATGAAACAGACAGTATTTGCAAGCTCAGTGTAAAACTGGATGTCAGCTTTCCTTTCACATGCAACATATCATGGTTGTGATTTTGACAGCTCAATTCAAAAGCTACCTTATCAGATTCAATGTTAACTGAAAACAATAGCTTGTGGCAGTCTGTCCCACCATCTTATCTTAACCCCAAGTCATACCCAAAAGTGACAACTCAGGGCATCTGAAGATGTGTACTTATCACATCATGTATGATAATTTCTTGTATCCATGCATGATATGATAACTCCATGTATTCACAAGGGCCTTATTGCCATAAGTAATATCATTTTGGTCAGGTTTTGGGGTGGGAGAGAGATAAGTCAGTGGGTCAGGACTAACACTAGTTACCAGTTTGAAGATATGCCAAGAAACCATGTCAAGGTTTTAGGGTGGCCTTCCACAACTCAGGTGAGCATAGATTTGAGGAATGTTAATTTCCACACCGCACACTGTAGCATACCTAAGTTATGACATCAACTCTCTGGTATGTCTTTGCATAATTTTTCTCAATAAATTCCCTGGAGATTGAGCCACCACCCTTGACTCACTTGACCATTACTTTCATTCAACACAGACACAGAATGCTTGTAAAAACTTACTATTTGAAGCTTCACAGTCTTTCCATCCAGGTCGATAGTTCTAATTTTCTGAAATGAAAATGAACACGTCAACAAATTACACTTACTCAGAATAAGCCATGTTACAGAAAAGTGAGGAAAAGTGGAACCTTAGCTTTAAGAATAAAAGTGGCCAGATAATATCTACCTGGACTTCATCCACAAATTCTACTTAAACCAAATGCCAGAGATGCAGTAAGCCAAATTGTTTAAATGCTGGGCACAAGTCAACTGTTCAAAATGTCACAGCATATCGAGAACATGTTATATGGAGAGACAGACATCTTTGTGCATAAAAAACGTAGGCCACAGACATGCTGTCATTATCTGGAAAACCAGATTGACCAGTGCTGGCAACACACTTCAGTAGACAAGACAGTACATTCAGGCTCTACAATGCCATGGTCAGGAAAAATGCTGTATCTGTAGCACGGACTAGGAATAATAAGGACTGGTCACTCTCCCTCTTATCGCGTTGGGAGGCTAACGGGGAGGTAATGCAGTATGGAACCACAGGCGCCGCTGAGCAGGGCCCAGACCGGAGAGAAGCACATTGCATCGATGCCATCGATCAAAGCACCTATCCACACATTCTTATTTAAACCAATAAGCTGCTGGGCCCTGAGCTAGTGCTCTTCAAACTAGGCATCGATGGCATCGACGCGATGTGCTTCTTTTCGGTCTGGGCCCTGCTCAGCGCCGTCTGTGGTTCTGTATTACATCCCCGTTAGCCTCCCAATGCAATAAGAGGGAGAGTGGACAGTCCCTAGTATTCTAGTCCATGATCTGTAGTGTGCACTGAAGTTAACAGTAACTTGTCTGCCTCCATTAAACTGCAGCTTTAGTAATGCACTCCAGCTGCAATATTCTCGGGCAACCTTATTGCACATTGCAGATGTGGCTTTTTTATGACCATGGCAGTACCGGCACATAATGTGCATATATGGCATTAGGTGCCAGGTCCACGCCAAGGTGGTACCACAAAATGTTGCATGGGTGACAGCAAATGGCACGAGGGCTACAGTAGGTCATGACATCAGTACTGCCAAATATATTAATTACTGTTGCTTGTATGCCATTTTATGCTTCGATGTTCTTTTCTTGCAATTGTGCCCTGGCCTCCTCTCCCATTGACTGAGTCAGGGTCCCTGTTGAGCTGGGCTGTATCATGCAATGAGTATAGCATTTCATAATTTTGATTTTAAATTGTATCTCTCCAGTATTTTGTAATTTATTGTGGTGGATGACAGCTTCATTTCCTTTTTCTGTGGCCATCCCTCATTTGACCATAAGTGGGTTATTTTGCAGAACTCATGAAATTCTTGTTCTACTATCCCGCTTTCACGGATGTCACTAATGAAGGGTCCCCGTTAAGTAGCAAGTCCATTTCATCCTGTAGTGTGCATGTGGTAGTACAGGAATTACAGGATCCAGTCCATCGCTTCTTGAAGTGTCTTGTTTGTCAATTGAAAATGTTAGCAAATAGGATAAGTAATCTGTACCACGCCAAATTTGCTTGGTTCACTTAAATTTTTGCTGCCAATAGTGTTTTATAGTGTGCACAAGAAAAGTGAAAGCTAGTACTGCACACCAGGGATAGAGAGATGAGATACTGGGGTCAAAGTTCTGCGAATTTGCAATTTTTTCAAGTTTCAAATCACCACACACACATAAGGTATCAGGAACGTGATATAATTTTTATGATACTGATATATGATAACAAATTTTTAAAGACACATACCATTCCCTCAATCTGACAGTTAAAGAACTTCATGATTGCACAACACTTTTCACATCATGTGGCTACCCTCCAAAATGGAGGTATTACAATTGGGTAACACATCAAGTTCATTAAATGTCAGTTTTTACTGAGGAATAAATCACTTGAAAAATCTGGCATCAGCTACCAAACCTAAAAAAAATTGTAAATAACAATTACTTCAGGTTCCTGGGTGGTGGCCATTTGAAACATGAAAAAATATATTGCGAAGGACATGGGGGGGTTTTTCATAGAAAAGTTGAGCCAGATGGATTTGGATGAAACTTGGTTAGTTGATAGACCTTACGATCAATTATTCTGAAGGACGAAGAAAATCTACATTTCCGCTAGAGGCGCTCGAAGTCAGAATTTTAGGTGGTTCCTATCAGGCTCATTTTCATATACGCTGTCGAGTTTCATGAACTAAGTCAAATGAGCCTTATGTTGATTTTCTGTGACAAACCATTTGGCCACTAGACACAATTGAGTTCAACATAGGACCTTGTAGTGGGATTATAAGTATGACATAACAATAACTGCCAAATGGTTTGTCACAGAAAATCAACATATGGCTCATTCGACTCGGCGCATGAAACTCGACAACATAAATGAAAATGAGCCCAATAGGAACGACCTGAAATTATGACTTCGAGCACCTCTAGTGGCCCACTAGATTTTCTTCGTCCTTCAGAACAATTGGCCCTAAGGTCTATCAACTGACCAAGTTTCATCCAAATCCATCTGGCTCAACTTTTCTATAAAGAACCCCACCATGTCCTTTGCAGCACTTTGACCCCCAACATCTCATCTCACTATCCTTGGTTTGCAATATTAGATTTCATTTTTCTAGTACACGTCAAGCACCATTTGCACAAAAATGTTTAGACCAAGCAAAGTAGACATGCCACTAATTACCTATCTTACTTGCTAACACTATTTTTTGACTCAATACAATTTTCAAAAGTTAGCTTTTTACAACGACAGTCTAGAAATATAGTGGACCAGATACTTAATTCCTTCCATACAGGGGTAAATAATTATTTCCACATTTTTTGAGCATGTATCTTGGTTAAGGCTACCATTTTTACCACAGGCAAATACTATGTCGACATAGGATTCAGTTTTGACACTCAGAAACTCCAAATTCCCAACCAAAAATTATATACCGCATTGACCTGGTTTGACATTGAAGGGATGACAATCAAAGTAAAACTTCTAGGAATCAGCCTGATCTCACCAAAAAACATTAATGTTAAGCAGATTTTTTGCCAGGCAGTAATTTGATGCCTATACACTCTCCCTGCTTGCCCCTCCTTTGCTATCCTGATGTAATAATAAAGTGTTATCATTTTTGCAGTTCTAATGACCTTGATTCTTCATACATGTTATATGCATATGGAAAAAATTGTTATTTTGTTTATTTTTTGTTTTGTGTCAAAGATCAAAAGAGTGTTATGAAGGGTCTGACATTCCAAAAAGATCTGGGTTTTATTCTGATATCCATTTAAAGCTCACGTGATTCTCAGATGGATAAGAAACAGTACTGTCACTCACTACGAGGGTTGCTATGAAGAACCCCACGTCAAAAAAAGTTGTGTAGTCTTCCCATCTCCTTTTCCCATGTACATAGTTGCCACACTTTTATCAGCATATAGAGTAACAATGGAATGAAATTATTACGCTGCAAGAGATCATGGCCTAACACTTTAACTGGGATAGATAATCATTTGGCCTGTGGATTAAATTACTATACTAATTCCCCCCGTCCTCAATAGTGCTGCAGATTTAATACAGATAGTTAAGTACTGTTAGTATAAGTCGTAATACTTCATGTAAAACTCAGTCAGGGAACCACCTAAAATTCTTGTTGAGGCATTTAAAAACACTTGCACCCACGTGAAGCAATCAAGCATAGCGTGTGTTGTCCCACAGTCTGCATTCAACAATGACCATCTTGGTGCAGACATACAGTTGCTGTACTGTATATTCAATTCATATTACAGTAATAAATCTAATAATGTCCATTATAAATATTGCACTTGTGAAAAATTTCAGCCAGGAAGACAATACACATCATTTTTCTCTCGAGTGCTCTCCTTCATTTAATTTTAAAATATATATTTCAACTTATGGCTAGTCTGCCTAGTGGTAAATCCGGCGCTGGGAATCCCCCAGTGAAAATTTTGAATTTTTAAATGATTTAGCCTTTATTTCCTATTATTGTAGCCTATTTGAAAAATATTTATTGCAACTCGAGGTCGCCCCTAGGCAATTTCCTACTCTGCCTAACGGTAAATCCGGCGCTGCTTCCAGTCGCATAATTATTTATTATTAATTCTTCGTTTACTATTTTTTTGCATGCCTAAATTTGCCGCCCCTTGAAATCTGCCGCCCTAGGCCTAGGTTGCCTTTCCGTGTGGCCTTCTCATGCCATTCACTCGCACACCAGGCCCCCTAGACCCTCGCATCTACTTCCGAGAGGAGGGAACGCCACAAGAAACTAACGCTATTTTAACTGAGCGGCATAATGCGGGCAGTGAAAACTGCCTATAACAGACGTCGGTTACAGCAGATTTCTGCAGTCCCTTGAAGCCGGTTTTATCTGGAGTCTACTGTACTAAAAATATTGTTTCGCCACTTACATGTAGGGGTGACCAAACTCAAGTTAATATTAATCTATGAAGAAACTTCAAAGACAATATTTGTCTAAGTTAATAAATATGAAACTAATTTGTGTATACAGTATGTATCACAACCTAAATGGATAAATCATTTATAATATATTTATACAACACCTACATGAGTGTCAAACCACCATATACAGGGTGTTTCAGAGTCACAGGTCAAGTGCACACGAGGGGGTGGGGAAAAATCGCAGGTGGCGACAACACCGGTCGGTTTTATAAAACAATTACAAATACAGCAGTAATCAATTTATTTATTACGGCTGTAGGGTGTGACGTCACATCCTTTCTGTTCGAATTGACTGGCGCGGACTGGCTAGTGCAGCATGGGTTGAACCTGGTTGAATGGCTTTTGAGCCTTGCGAGTTGCACTGAAAAAGGCGCTCTCCTACTATACCGGCAGGGTACTGTACACACTACTGTACAGTAGTACACTACTTTGTACAGTACCCTACCGGTATAGCATGAGCGCACCTTTTTCAGTGTAACCCGCAACACTAAAAAGCCATTAAACCAGGTTCAACCCATGCTGCCGTGCATGCTGCACTAGCCAGTCCACGCCAGTCAATTCGAACAGAAAGGATGTGACGTCACATCGTAATAAATAAATTGATTACTGCCGTATTTCTAATTGTTTTATAAAACCGACTTGGGTTGTCGCCACCTATGATTTTTCCCCACCCCCTCGCGCGCGCTTGACCCGTGACTCTGAAACACCCTGTATTGCCATTGTAATTATCATGGAACTTGCAAGCCTTCAGCCAAAGACGCACAAAAAATATGGAGGGTAGTCCAACTAGGAAGGAACCTTGCTTAGAAAAATTCTGCTTATTTGCCCTTCAGGTTACTTGTAGCAGTTCAAATTCTTACTTTACCCTTCTAAGGACAAAAGAGAGAAAAAAATTCAAATGATCAGCAGCTATTTCTTTTAATCCCATAAATTAGCCTTGTGTCAAAATTACTAAGATTTTACTGCCACTGGAAACATAGTTCTGAAGCAAATGTAGATGTGGCCATCTAATGGTTGGAAAGTCCACGCTCAGAGGTCCTCTATAGTCTATACGATGGTGGTGGGACGAGGTTCTAACACGACAAAACATGGGTGTCCACAAATTCAATACTTGTCCCACTTCCCTTTTATAAAGAGCCTCTATGCCTGGACTTTCTGACCATTATATGGTCACACATGCATTTGCTTTGGAGTAGTGTTCCCCATACTGTCATCTATTTTGACACGTGGCTCATATAAAGGGATAGAAGACCATTGCTTTTGTCCCTAGAAGAGGAAGGTAAGGAATTATTTTGAGCTGCTGCAAGTAACACAATAATTTATGATTACCAAAAAACCGATAAATAAGGATAATTTTCCTAAATAATGGTCCTCCCTAGTTGGACCACCTCGCATAATGGTGCCAATTATTTCCCCTTGTAGGTACCCCATGACACTGCAAAGGCTACTGAGCTTACCTACTTACCAAGATCCCCAAGTATAGCAAAACACTTGGTTCTGGGTTAAATCACTGATGGCCAAGGAGGAGGAGGAAGTTTAGGCCAACATGGAATGTGGTCCAATGAGAAATATCAACTTACAAAATCTACTCCAATGGTGCTGATGTAGCTTTCTGTGTATGTATCATCCTAAAAGAAACATGTTTAATTAGAAACACATACTGATAGCATAAGTCTTAGTTTAGATACTCACGGCAAATCTCAATAGCAAGCAAGATTTTCCAACTCCTGAATCTCCAATAAGCAGCAGCTTGAAGAGGTAATCACTGTAAAGGACAGAATTACAAATAAGTGGCCAACAAAAAATTACATCAGGTTGTGTCAGGGACACAAGTCGCAGCATTTGCGGGCTCAACGTACATTATGTTTCACTTTTCTCGACTATAATGGCGGGGGCATGTAGGTGTGGATACGTCTTTAAAATCGGATCAGGGGGCATGCAGGCAAACTCGAGTGTTACAGAAAAGCACCGGTTATAATAGACTGTAACACTTTTCTGTAATGCTCGAGTTTGCAATCATGCCCCCTGATTCGATTTTAAAGACGTATCCACGTCAAAAACATGGCTTCCATAACCAGGCCCCATTTAGATTATGAGTATCAGGAGCATTTCAGCTACAGTCGATAGTTCAAAAAATAGCACCGGGGTCATGACTGGCATTTCAACCCTGTTTCTGCTAGTTATCACTCTGAATTAATCTCAAAATTGGAACACTGGCCACAACTTTGGCTGCCTTGGGACACCCCAGAATAGTAGGGGTTACCAGCACACCAAATTAGGGGCATTATCAAAGTATTGAAATTATGTCAAATGTCAGTATGGCATAGTAAATTGTCAAAATGTGATAAAATTATTACTAGTCACATTGCATACAATAACAAAATTTTTATCAATTGCAATTCCCAAAATACTGGCTTTATTAAGCCCAGGTGGTAGTGAGTACATCTTAGCCCTAGCACAACCTAGCCAAGACCGTGTATCATGCCCCACTAGCTCACACCACACATTTTACACACAGCCGCCAAAGACCAACATGTACCCATTCCCTACGAGATCTCCATCTGGGGCAGGGTTGTCCCAACCCTTAAGAAATAAAAGGGAAGAAGGGAGAAAAAGAAAGGGAGCTCCAAGGTGGGGATCGAACCTGGGACCGTTCACTTAGCAAGCAGAGACGTTACCATCTCGGCCACCGCACCTCCCCCACATCAGCTGTTTGGTGTATTTGATAGTCAGCTCTTGCCCAAATGCATTTTACTTGGACTGATGATAACATACTGTTATTCAGTCTCGGCTACCGGTGCCACCAAGTACAACAAGTGTGTGGTCTGGGACAATGCATCAAGTCCAGCGTGGACCTCAATTTTGTTTGTGTTGGTTGGGTGGATGTAAGAAGTTTAGAATATGAGACCCCAGTGACCACAGATGATCTCACATGAGTTGTGGTGCCATGGAAAGAGATTCATGAAACAGATGGGATTTTTTATCAGGTATGGCAGTCCACGGTAAGTCATCCCAGAGCTTGCACACTTGCTCAAAGGCGTAGTTTTGAAAAGCTGTTGTAATGGAAAACTGTTACAGCAATAATTTGATGTGCAAATGTTATCAGACAGATTTCATTTACACCACGGATACCTCAATTACAAAAGCCGGCCACACATGATTGTGTAGTTTTGGATAGACCCAGTGTATGTTCAGATGTAACCTTCCAGGATGTTATACTACATAGCGACAGCCCATTTTCTCCATAACTTGGCTGCTGAGACAAAGGACCTCCCTACATGAAGGGATCCTCCAGCTCACACAAGGTCGCCATAAGAGTTGGTTAGTATATTTATGAAACACTTTGTACTATTGCAAAACTGAAGGCTAGCCATACTGAGGAGACTACACTACCCTGCATTAATGGCTATCCACAGACATCGCCACCTGGTGGAAATAAGAGGAAGTTGGCTGCGTCCAGAATACTTCACAGCTCGCAAGACTGCTCACGAGACCGCTCAAGACATCGCGATGGATTCAAACGCTTGCTACAAAAATGGGTCGTAGATATATCATAAAGGTTGTCCACGGAAAGACTGCGTTGGTTTTTGTGGGAATCTAAAGTAGCGTTGCCACACTCATTTTGAGCCCTAATAGGTGATACCCCTGTTGAAAAAAAAAATCCCCATCTGGCAACTCTACATTTGTGTCAGGGTAAACATAGTGCAATACTTTCACAGATGAAATATTAAGGGCGCACGATCACGACGATTTTTCCCACTCGCGGAGGGCAAGTTGGGCCGAGGGACGGGTGCTGCGTTGTGTTCGCACCGCCGGTGTAGCCG
>JYFJ02006234.1:0-20562 GCA_000934665.2 Catajapyx aquilonaris | reverse complement strand
ACACACACACACACACACAACTCTTGTCTTGACTAAGGCGTGGGGACGGACATTGATCACTTTTCACTGCGAGTGTAAACTGATCTAACCTAACCTAACCTAACCTAACCTAACCTAACCTACCCTACCCTACCTAACCTACCCTATCCTACCTAACCTACCCTACCCTAAGTAACCTAGGCTGAGAAAAATGGACTTTTGTGAAACCCTACAAATGAAAATAGTGGGGACATGTCCCAACTAATTTACACATGTCCCCACTGTAATGGTACACTTCGCGTGTGTGAGACTGTGGGGACCGACAAATGTCCCCACAATTGGAACTGGTCCCCACAGCTACAGTAAAACCACAGACTTCCGTCCCCAGACCTTAGTCAAGACCTGATCACACCTCCTCACCACGGGGCCTGTGCGAATGGTTGCTTCAAGACCAGGATAAAGTGGCTAAAATAATTTGTGCCCCATAGTATTGAATACCTTCTAGACTCTAGAAGGCTACCGATGTGAATTTGTGAGGGGTAATTATGGCAAAGTTGTTGTCAGAACAATGAGCTTGGGCAGGTGTTGGTGTGAATTCTGTTGCGCTCGTTAAAATTTCATCTATTGTAGTTCCGTACGGGTTTAAAATGCTGTTAAAATTTTCTTCCTCATTTGGAAATGAACTTTACTTGACTGCTGTACCATTTCTATCTCCTATAAAACATCAGTTAAATTAGTTATGGAGTATATTTTTGATAAGCAGGAAAGGTCAGAAAGGGGAGCATTCTTAGTGTTATTTGCAAATGCTCGTTTTAAGCCGCAAAGAAATCCGGAATTGAGATATCTTGATCATCACATACCGATGTTGAGAACTTGACACCAGAAACCAGCAAACGCTTAAATTCAGTCATTAACCTCCGTCTCTCTTCATCGTCCAGACGACCCATCAGAGCAGTTTTAATGTCAGTTAGTTTACTAATGAGTGTAGAGCGAAAGTTTTCAGCCAAATAATTGTTCATCATCCCCCTTTGTTTACGTACGGTAACCATTTGTTCATCTGGGACCATGCGCTTGCGTTTAGCGTTTCTGGAAGCGAAAAAATGTCATTACACGATTCTTCACCTCTACATGACAGAAGGGATGACAAAACTCACTCGTCCTGAGCAATCCTCTTGTGGAATATATCGATAGGGGTGATTCTATCTTTAGGGGTGACTTGAATCGTCTTGGTGAGATCACCTTCATTTCCTACCAGTGTCTCCACAATGCGTTTCCTCTGTTCAAAGGTTCGGTGACGTTCAGAATCAGTGCTGACCGCAACACCCAAGGCGCTACCGGTACCCATAGACAGTTCTTTGTTGGGATCGGCTCCGGATCCCAACAGAACCGGAAGAAGATTCTCGTTTCCGTGTATAATGGCCAGTGACAGAGGATTCTGACCGTTGACCTCTTCGTTCACGTTCGCACCGGCATCTATCAGACTCTTCACAGTCATCAGGAGTGTGGCTTTTTCCCTTGAAATTTGGGTCATCTTATTCAGCTCTAAAATGATTGGTTGAGTCAGTAAATTAAATGTGACTCCAACATGACAGGCTTAATACATATGTGTTTATCATGCGATTTTATTTGAATGACAGTTTGAGAATGTGAGAAGCATAACGTGGAGTCAAAAGAATTCCTACCTTGTTGCTTCTTCATACGTTTCGTGGTTGGTTTCTTTTCATGTTTCCTTTGTTCTTGGGCTGGTACAGCATCATTTTTAATTCCTTTGCTCTTGTTGCTGTTGTTAGACAATTCACCAGGGCTTTGAGACGTGTCTTTCTTGTTGCCAAATCTCACGATCTTTTCAGCCCCCTTTTCTCTTCCCCTTTGTTCTTGGGCTGATGTAGGCTGTTTTAGAATTCCTCTGCTTTTGTTGTTGTTAGACAATTCGCCAGGGCTTCTAGACGTGTCATTCGTGTCGCCAAATCTCACGCTCTTTTCCTTGCCTTCACTCGGCTGATTTCTCGCCGTGGATTTTCTTCTATCGTCACTGCGTGCTACCCTCCGTTCGTCTATTCCAATCTTTGTGGTGCTTGCGATAGTTCTTCTCATAGATGACACTGTGCCTCTCCTATCGGGTTTTAATTTCTGATATGAATCACTATCTTGGGGGCGATACTTTTCTTCCCTTGTCTTAATAGCACTTTTAATAGGGGTTAGATCCGCATTAGCTCTCTCCTTTCTCATTCTTGACATTGTTTTTTCATAAGGGAGTATTTCCTTGGAGCATGCAATGTGCAACGCCTGCTTCCCTTGCAGCTGAAAATTCTCTTCCCTCATCCACTGAGCTATCTCAGCTTTGCGCTCTGGCAAAGTTGAAATGTATGAACCATCCGGCATCACACGTTGGGTAACACTGCCTCCTGCTTTCATCTGTCAGGTGGTGAGAATATTAATATTACACCTGTCCATGTGTCATATTAAAACACTAGCCTACTAATACCAGTGATGTGATGATTTTGGGAGCGTCAGGAGAGTAGGCTGCGTTTGCTGCCAGGTGAATGGGTGCGATGCTGCCTACTTCTTCAGGAAGAGTTTGCTCTGGCCTGGCCCCGTATTTCAAAAGTAGGTCGACCATGGCCAGGTCACCAGCCCTTACTGCCAGTGTCAGCGGGGTCACATCCCCTGAGAGAAAATTGGGGTTTGCACCTCTCTGCAAGAGAATCTCCACTGTTTGGAACGTTCGGTATGTTGTATTGTCAAGGTCCAGTCTGTTGAGAGAGTAGTATGAAACATCGACAACAGCAACTGTCAGGAATAACACCGTGACACAACCATAACGAACCTTGATTTTATGGGCATCTCTAATGGGTCATCTGTTTCAAACACCCACCAAGAAGGAAGGTCATGTCTTGAGTCATACGGCTCAGAGTGCTGAGCAATTCTGAAGGCCGAACTCAATCCCGGAAGGTGACCTTCTTGTGCATCATGTGCTTCTTTAGCCTGTGGTGGAGGGGATGGTGGACGAATAGGATTGCTGCACGTTTGGGGTAGGTATATCCTACGATTCATCATTCTAGCCCAGCCGTAGGGAGAATAGGAAAGGAGAGTTAGTAGTCTCACTCTGGCTTCATCTCTCTCCGGGGGTGAATTTGTCACCGGCTCATCAACAGACATCTTTTCTGATGTCGGTTTTCCAAGACTGCCTATTTTAAGATGACTCTGGACAGTTCCAGACGGTACTGATAGGTTGCTCTTGCGTGAAATTTTAGGTTCTCCTGCCCATATGAGAGGCTCGTCTTCTACTGGGCATTCTATCGAAGCTGAGGGTGGGCCTCTCTGAGAGATGTTTGAGGAGAACAATCCCTTTAACTTATCAAGCTTCTTGTGTAAGTGAAAGTATCTGTATAGCGCCATTAAAAGTGGGCTTAACCCTCCATCATTCGTGACGTTGATGTTGGCAGACCAGTCCAGAAGTAGTGACACAACCTCGGGTTCCCAAAAGGCCTGCATGAAAGTAGTCATTCGTATTATTACCAAGAATTTTATGCAACGATGTAACTGAACCAACACGGACACTGGCTAAGATGAGAGGCGTGTTCCCCTCGCCATCGGTCACATCCGCGTTCACTCTGTTCAACAGGTGCTTTCTAGCAGTGTCTAAATCACCCTCTCTCGAAGACCACAGTAGGCCCAGGCAGTCTTCTTCGTGCTTACCACGGCGGCAAAACATTGTGCGCTCGTTGCATATCACGGTTTCAACACTGAACGGTGTGTCATCCTGGAACATTACGTATTTGAAATTACGGATATAGGGGTGGAATAACTTTCATGAACCATATACCCCTCCTCATGAGCTACATGTTTGCGTACTTATTGTTAGTACACAATAGCACAAGCATTCTTTTAATCAAGGATCCTTTTAATTTTCCAATAGAAGTAGATTACCATTGTAAACAGAAGTCAGTGTTTTATTCAATAAATAAGTTATATGATTTCAAGGCATGATAATTTGTGGATTAGAGAAGAAGCATGTGTTCAGCAATATTGAAAGACCCGTTATGTAAAGTAAACATATCTCATTATCATAATATTGACTGGTTACAAGCCGTGCAATAATTTCCATCGATCTCCCCTACAGAATCGGCAGGCACTATAGTCCTACCTTCTATATTTTATACACCATGTCCTGTCTGAGCGCCCACGGCATTTTAATGTGACACAAACACCTCTTTATGTACGTTACCGGCGATAAATGGATTTTTTTACAAAGATAAGCATCAGCTTATAAACCTTAAAATGTTACATCCAAGGAACAGAAGTGTTTTATCCAAACCTGAGCATGTCGATTGTTGAATGTGTACACCTGCAGATCGCACAAGTGGTCCTCATTATTCCATGCCACCATCTTGTAGTCTGGTCCCCAGGGTTTTCCCTTTCTATGAATTGCTCTGAGATACGCTTGGTCCACGCTGAGGCTTTTTGGTTGTCGCACCTGAGGGTTGCAGAGGTACCCAACGTATTCCTCGAGACCTTGACCCCCTGCCTCCAGCATTATCTCCAGAGGACGGTTGCGTGGCTGTTTGGACTCCAGTATTCTCCTCCTGTTCTTCACTTGTCCAAGAGAAGGCAGTGGTGGTATAAGAGTCTGTTTAGTACAGAGTCGAACGAGTCTGTCATTTTCCCAAAATCCAACGTCTTGGTGACCTGTCGGATATGTCTCTACGCCTGGTCCGTAGCGTTTGTCGTCTTTGAAGAGACCCTGTGAAAATAGGTATTATCGAATCCAATGAAACATGTAGCATTTATAATATTCCACACAGAAAAGACACATTACGTAAAAAATTCGTCCATCCGGGTAGGCTTGGCAGCCATATCCTTCCTTCTTGCCCATATAGAAATTCCCTTTGTATGATAAGTTTCCTTCCCACGTGTATTCAGCATATCCATGCGGGACATTGTTGACGAAACTACCTCGGCATTCCTGCGGGTGGAAGAAGTGAAGGTGAAAGATCTTATATTTACTGTAGTAGGTTGAAGTCAGACTAATTACGGTACTAAACCAGATACGTTACCTCATCTTTAGAAAGTTTCTTAGTACCCTCCCCCGTTCCATGGCAGTCGAACGGACTCTGATGATCAGGAAAACCCATTCCTACAGTTGGACCTTTTAAAATCTAATGGTAATGAACCTCTTCTGGTTTTCGAAAAAAAAAATGTGCAGGTAAAAAAAAAAATGCGCTGAGTAAAAAAAAAGAAGCGCCTTTCCCCTCGATCGAAACGGCCAGAACGGCGATCCATAGAAACGGTACTAAACAAAGGCAACAATCATAACGTAATGAGCATGAGTGGCAAAAATGTCAGACGCAATATTTTGTCGGGGGGAGAGGGNTATTTTGTCGGGGGGAGAGGGGGGGGGGGGAAGAAGGAAAACCACAAATCCATTTTTCTTTCATTAGTCACATGTTTCGCAGAAAACTCTGCTGCGCCCTGTGACATTGCTGCGACCACTTCATTTATTATACATATTTCTCAATCAACTGTTTAATTTATACTGTAATTTTCTTTCCTAGGAACTGCGTGGAGAGTAGCTTCGCTTGGTGTAAGCATAACCTTCATGTCTCTGCATTCGGTTAGTATGTATCCTACGGCTCGGCGTAGGACAGGCTTGGGCGGGGGTTTGTGCTCCTTTATTTTACCTGCAAATATTTTGTTTATTAATTATTCACGATTTAACACATGGTGTATGTGTAAAACAAAATTGTCTTACGTGGAGGAGGTGGAGGAGTTGGAGGAGAAGTCTCATCATGAAAGAGTGATTTGACTATTTCTCTGCACTCTGAAACATAACCATGAGATTCATTAGTTACACATAGAAAAGCAGGCTATTGAAAAATTAAGCCCTCATTAGCGTACCGGTAGTTGATTATAAAACTGGACGAGATATTACAACCCTCTACTGTATAGATATAAAGTGAAATTATGCTTCTTTACCCTCTAGCATAACGCATTCAAGTTCCTTGTGCCCTCTCTTCATTGCACGGACGAAGCAAGCATGAGAGCAGAACATCATTTTACAGACTTGGCATGTGTTTTTTGGTATCTTCTCCGTAACTTTTCGACCACATTGAAGGCAGAATATGATGGCTTTCAGTTCCTTCAATACCTATTTTTGAGAGACAGTCGGAATATTAAAGTGAATTAAATTATTTTTAAGAACGTCCAGATTAATTTTACGACATAAAGACACTATACAGTAGTACTGTAGTTAAGGTACGGAATAGATGGGTTTAGAACACTGTAAAAAATTTACTGCCTCACTTGGAAATTAATATTATACTTGACCACTGCATCAATCATATTGCCAAAAACGGCATAATAAAATTCGTTACGAATTATAATACTGTATTCTTAGCAAGCCAACGAACTGCAATATTCTTTAAAAGAGGTCAGAAAGGAGAGCATTCCCTCTTCTTGTTGACAGTTAAAAAGGTGCCTTTAATGCTGCAAAGAAATCCGGAATTGAGATACTTTGATCATCACATACTGTTGTTGGCAAGTCGACAGAAGAAGTCAGCAAACGCTTAAATTCAGCTGTTAATCTCTGTCTCTCTTCATAATCTAGACGACCCAGCAGAGCCTTCTTAATGGAAGTTAGTTTACTTATGAGTGTGGAGTGAAATTTTTCTCCCAAATAATGCGACATCATCCCCCTCTGTTTGACTAGGAAGACCTTCTGTTCCTTTTGGAGCATGGGATTAGCTTTTCTGGAAGAGTCAACATGTCATTACACGATCTTAACCTCTGCATCCCTGTCTGCATGGCTGAAGGGGTCTCAAAACTCACGAGTGCTCATCAATCCTCTTGTAGTATATATCGATAGGGTTGATTCTATCTTTAGGGGTGACTCGCAACGCCTTGGTGACATCACCTTTGTCATTTCCTACCAGCATCTCCACAATATCTTTCCTCTGTTCAAAGGTTCGGGAACGTTCGGAATCAGTGCTGACCGCAACACCCAAGGCGCTACCGGTACCCATAGACAGTTCTTTGTTGGGATCGGCTCCGGCTCCCAACAGAACCGGAAGAAGATTCTCGTTTCCGTGGATAATGGCCAGGGACAGAGGATTCTGACCGTTGACCTCGTCGTTCACGTTCGCACCGGCCTTTATCAGACTCTTTACAGTCTTCAGGAGTGTGGCCTTTTCCCTTGAAATTTCGGCTGCAATGTGAGACAGTCTTAATAATAATGTCATTGTCATGTGAGATTATTTGAATGGCAAGTCTCGAATGTGAGAGTAACCACGTGCAGTCAAATGAAGCCTTACCTTTACGCTTCCGCATATGCAACCTCATTTCATGCATCCTTTGTTCATGGGAGGATGTAGCATCATACTGAATAATTTCTCTGCTTTTGTTGTTGTTGTTACACGATATACCAGGGCTTTCAGACGTGTCATTCGTGTCGCCAAATCTCACCTTCTTTTCCTTGCCTTCACTCGGCTGATTTCTCGCCGTGGATCTTCTTCTATCGTCACTGCGTGCTACCCTCCGTTCGTCTATTCCAATCTTTGTGGTGCTTGCGATAGATCTTCTCATAGATGACACTGTGCCTCTCCTATCGGTGTTTAATTTCAGACTTGAGTAACTATCTTGGGGACGATACTTTTCTTCCTTTGTCTTAATAGCACTTTTAATAGGGGTTAGATCCGCATTAGTTGTCTCCTTTCGCATTCTTGCGATTGTTTCTTCATAAGGGAGTATTTCCTTGGAGCATGCAATGTGCAACGCCTGCTTCCCTTGCAGCTGAAAATTCTCTTCCCTCATCCACTGAGCTATCTCAGCTTTGCGCTCGGGCAAAGTTGAAAGGTATGAATCATCCGGTGTCACGCGTTGGGCAACACTGCCCCCAGCTTTCATCTGTCAGGTGACAAGAATATTAATATTACATCTGTCCATGTGTCATATTAAAACACTAGCCTACTAATACCAGTGATGTGATGATTTTGGGAGCGTCAGGAGAGTAGGCTGCGTTTGCTGCCAGGTGAATGGGTGCGATGCTGCCTACTTCTTCAGGAAGAGTTTGCTCTGGCCTGGCCCCGTATTTCAGAAGTAGGTCGACCATGGCCAGGTCACCAGCCCTTACTGCCAGTGTCAGCGGGGTCACATTCCCGGAGAGAAAATTGGGGTTTGCACCTCTCTGCAGAAGAATCTCCACAGTCTTGAGCGCTCTGGATGTTGCATCGTCAAGATCCGGTCTGTTGAGACCGCAGTATGAAACATTTGCAACCGCAGCTGTTAGGACACCGTGACGTAACCATTACGAACCTTGATTTTATGGGCATCTCTAATGGGTCATCTGTTTCAAACACCCACCAAGAAGGAAGGTCATGTGTTGAGTCAAACGGCTCATAGTTCAGAGCAATGCTGAAGGCCGAACTTAATCCTGGAAGGTGACCTTCTTGTTCATCATGTGCTTCTTTAGCCTGTGGTGGAGGGGATGGTTGACCTTGACGAATAGGATTTCTGAACTTTTGGGGTAGGTATGTCCCACGATTCATCCTAGCCCAGCCGTAGGGAGAATAGGAAAGGAGAGTTAGTAGTCTCTCTCTAGCTTCATCTCTTTCCGGGGGTGAATTTGTCGCCGGATCTGCAACTATCTTTTCTGATGTCGATTTGGCAAGGCGGCCCATTTTAAGATGACTCGCGACAGATCTAGAGGTGCTCTTGCCTCCTCCATGTGAAATTTTAGGTTCTCCTCCCCATATGATAGGCTCATCTTCTATATAAGGTGAGGATGGGCCTCTCTGGGAGATGTTTGAGGAGAACAATCCCGTTAACTTATCAAGCTTCTTGTGTAAGTAAAAGTATCTGTACAACGCCATTAAAAGTGGGCTGAACCCTTCATCATTCGTGACGTTGGTGTTGGCAGACCAGTCCAGAAGCAGTGTCACAACCTCGGGTTCCCAGAAGGCCTGCATGAAAGTATAGTAGTCATTAATATTACCATGGATTTTATGTAACGATGTAACTCAACCAACACGAACACTGGCTAAGATGAGAGGGGTGTTCCCTTCGCCATCCGTCACATCAGGATCGATTTGGTTCATCAGGTGCTTTCTAGCAGTGTCTATATCGCCCTCTCTCGAAGACCACAGGAGGCCCAAGCAGTCTTCTTCGTGCTTACCACGGCGGCAAAACTTTGTGCGCTCGTTGCATATCACAGTTTCAACACTGAACGGCGTGTCATCCTGTAACATTTTAAATGTGACATTACAGATATAGAGGTGGAATAACTTGCATGAACCATATGAGCTCAGCTTGATGAAACAGTTCGTGAATGTTTTCAAGCATCTCAATAATTATGTATTACAGTTAGAAAAAAGTTTTAAAAAAATCGAAAAAGAATGTTCCAATTTTAAAACCCTATAAGTAGAAAACTTGCAGACATATCTAAATGTTTTAAGTTTTGGTCTCACCTTAGTTTGTTTCGATATGAGCTTCATTTGTTGCTCGAGAAATAGAAAAATACTGTATTCGGTCTTGAGCCCAACCCGCTCAATAGTACGCGTATCTGGAGTTACCGTTGCGATATTAACCAGTATAGGTGGTGAAAGATGACTGGTCTTTACACCACACACATTGTTCTTGATGATGCACATGAAAAGTATCCTCATCCAAACAAACCTGCCTTAGGAAAGTTTCACTTGTTCATCCTTTCAGTGTGCGAAGTCTTGAATGAGAAGTTTCCTAATGCCTATCCCACCAGAATCCCAGATCTTACCCCGATTGACTTTTGTATGGAGATACATGTATGCTGCATGTATGGTGAAAAGATCTAGCATCATCAGCACGTACGGAAAAAAAAGCATTGCAACGGTAACCCCAGACATGATATATCTGAGCTCGTTAGGCACGACACCGATTACCATATTTATATTATTTTGCCGAGCGAAAAATGAAGTTCATATCGAAACAAACTACGGTGAGCCCTAAACCTTAGACATTTCTTAGCATTTCAAAACTTAAACCATTAATTCCTACAAGTTTTCGAGTTATAGGATTTAAAACTTGGCACATTCTTTTTCGATATTTTGTGACTTTTTTCAAAGTTTAATCAGTGCATGTTGTGATGCATCTACGACTTTTTCGTGAATAAAAAATACGAGTAATATTATCTTTACCAAGACGGTTGTGTAAGCCTAATTTCAAGACTGTATGGCTATAATATGTATTCCTCATAGAGATCATGTCATCATGCGACAGGCGTCAAAATGTCGCAATAACTGAAAAAATTGAATTGTAGAAAATCTGGAGCTTACAGAGAAAAACTAAAATCAGATTTGAATTCAGCACACTCAAATGAGATAAGAACAAGTGCTGGTGTCAATTCAACCAAAAATTTGTTCCCCAGTGTAATCAAGTTAATTCAAGTCACTATTATGCATGGATTAGAGAAGATCAGACGAAGCATGTGTTCAGCGACATTAAACAGACACAGTAATAATTTAAAGTTAGCACATCTTAGTTTTTAAAAATTGGTTAGAGGAAGGCCTTGTAATTCATCGATCTGCCCTATACTGTACACAATCCGCTGACGCATCATAGTGTACTTTACGAACCTGGGGTGCAGAGCGCCTACAGCATTTAAATGTGGCACACACAGTTCTCTATGTATTTTGCCACTAATAAATGTTTTTTTTGCAAAGATAAACATCAACTTGAAGTACTGTACATCCTGGGAAAATAAGTGATTTATCCAAACCTGAGCATGTCGATTGTTGAATGTGTACACCTGCATATCGCACAAGTGATCTGCATTATTCCAGGCCACCATCTTGCAGTCTGGTCCCCAGGGTTTACCCTTTCTATGAATTGCTCTGAGATACACGTGGTCCACGCTGAGGCTTTTTGGTTGTCGCACATGTGGGTTGCAGAGGTACCCGACGTATTCCTCGAGACCTTGACCCCCTGCCTCCAGCAGTATCTCCAGAGGACGGTTGCGTGGCTGTTTGGACTCCAGTATTCTCCTCCTGTTCTTCACTTGTCCAAGAGAAGGCAGTGGTGCTGGTATAAGAGTCTGTTTAGTACAGAGTCGAACGAGTCTGTTATTTTCCCAAAATCCAACATCTTGGTGACCTGTAGGATATGTCTCTACGCCTGGTCCGTAGCGTTTGTCGTCTTTGAAGAGCCCCTGTGAAAATAGGCAATATCGAATCCAATGAATCATGTAGCATTTATAATATTTCACATAGGCAAGATACAGTACGTAAAAAATTCGTCCATCTGGGTAGGCTTGGCAGCCATATCCTTCCTTCTTGCCCATGTAGAAATTCCCTTTGTATGATAAGTTTCCTTCCCATTTGTATTCAGCATATCCATGCGGGACATTGTTGACGAAACTACCTCGACATTCCTGCGGGTGGAAGAAGTGAAGATGATAGTTATGAATATTTGCTGAAGCAGGTTCAAAGTTTGTCGAATTGCGAAACCAGATACGTTACCTCGTCTTTAGAAAGTTTCTTAGTACCCTCCCCAGTTCCATGGCAGTCGAACGGATTCTGATGTTCGGAAAAACCCATTCTTGCAATAGTTCCTTTGTAAATCTGACGGTTAAAAAAAACCCTTCCCTGGGATTGTAAAGAAAAAAGAAAAAAGAAAAAGGTCGCCAAGAGTGAAAAAAAACGTCTTTCCCCCCTGTTCGAAACGGCCCGAAGGTGATTCATATAGCAACAGCAAACAAAGGCAACAACTTATGGTTGCTAATAGGTCTGTACATTATAGTACAGTAAATTGAAGAATATGGATTTCAGTTTTCCCATAGATTCACTCCCTTCATTTCCCCAAGCAGATGACATATTTATGACCCGGACTTTATTTTGCACATTTAGACAGGCCTATAAAATGTTTAATTCGCGCTATAATTTTCCCTTCCAGTATCGGTATAGAAGGCGACATCAGTTGGGGTCAGTACAACATTCCTGTTTCTGCATTCAGTTAGTATATATCCTACAGCCCTGCGCAGGATGGGCTTGGGATTCTTGCCTGAAATTAAGCAAATAGATTCAGTATATTTTCTACGTATAAATAACTGCAAATTCTTACATAGACGTTTTTCATCTTTAATCAGCCCTGCTTCTGGATCGGCCATATTTCGGCATTCTGAAAATAAATCACTTCGATACACTTGTGCATTTTGTTGATGGAAATTACTTGTTATTTCTTACATTTTGGTTACAAGTTTGATGGACAATCTATGCTGCGCCCAATATTGAAGTAAAATGAAACGGCACTCACCGATTATCAAGAGACATTCCTTCTTCTGGTGTTTTTGCGCCATGGCTTCCCTTTTGCATCTTGCGGTACAAAATGGCATCCAACATATTGGACACATGAATGCAGCAAACTTATTATGTAATAAGCGACCACATTGGAAGCAGAAGTTGATTCCATCTAGTGAACTGGCTTTCTGATTAGGGAAACAAATCATAATGTTGGGCTGTAGTATACATTACATAAGACGACGCACGAATATATTCGAAATACTGTTTAGGTTATCGCTTACATTTGTCGAGCTGCCAGTGCCAGATTTAAATAAGAGATCTCGAAGTTCCATTACGAATTGTTTCCTCTTTGCGTCATCAAGCTTGGGATCCATCAAAGCTGCTTTAATATCTTTTATCTTTTGCAGGAATTGATCGCGGGCTTTTTTTGATATATAATCCTGCATTTTCTGCCGATTGTGCCTCAATTCAGGATTAATTGGCAATTTATCGCCTTTAGGTGTTCTAAAACCCCTGTAATATTTGTTAATTAGTATCATGCCCATGAATTTTACACAACAACGTACCTATTCTGTGCAATCCTCTTGTTACATAAATCGACAGCATTCCCAGTCTCAGCCACAGTAATTTGAAAGGGACGACTGAGGTCAGCGTTGCCTTTGGTTAGCAACGTCTCCACGATTTGTTTTCTCTGCTGAAACGTGCGGAAACGTTCGGAATCAGTGCTGACCGCAGCACCCAAGGCGCTACCGGTACCCATAGTCAGCGGCTTATCGGGATTGGCTCCGGCTCCCAACAGAACCGGAAGAAGATTCTCGTTTCCGTGTATAATGGCCAGTGACAGAGGATTCTGACCATTGACCTCTTCGTTCACGTCCGCTCCGGCCTGTATCAGACTCTTTACAGTCTTCAGGAGTGCGCGCTTTTCTTCTGCATTCTTGGTCCCCTTTCTTGGTACACAAGTCTCTGCTAAGAAAGATTTAAAAAATAATAATAACACAAGCATGTCCAAATAGAACGGACGTGATCAATGTGCTGCATTACCTTTATCGGCCGCAAATGTTACAGATTTCTTAGCCTCTTCCTGTGCTTCTCCGCGACCATTTCCAGCGCTCTTCCTACGGTTAGTGAATGACTTATTTCTGTCAAGACTCTTCAGGCTGAACCTCCTGTTTTTGTCATGGCTTCCACGAATGTCTCTTCTGCCATTGCCTATAGATCCATCGATTCTGATGTTCGTTTTCGATTTCTGGTCCTTTCCTGCCATAAACTGCCTGCTGGTCTCATTTCTTGCGACAGTACCTGTTGACCATTGACGGTCTAATGTACCCGATGATCTTTTGAGAGTAACTGAGGTTGTTGACAGTACACCAGCTAGGCGAGTGGTGGATCTTTCCGTTGAGTAATAATCATCCTGGGCTAAATACTTTTTTTCTTGCTCTGCCATCATAGTACTTTGAATTGGAGCTAGCTCTGCCTTTGATTTGTCTACTCTTATGATGGATTCCTTACAAGTGAGTACTTCTTTAGCGCATGCAATGTGTAAAGCCTGCTTTCCTTGCAGTTGAAAATTATCTTTTTTCACCCACTCAGCTAACTCATATCTGCGTTCAGGTAAGATACTAATATATGCGGCATCAGGATCCACTCGTCGGGAAACAGTACTGCCAGCCTTCACCTGTTTGATGGAAAGCATAAGTCACATCACTCTACAATATTAGCACAGGCGAATTACAATCGACCAATATTATTTACACACAAATCACCCAACAGCTACTGTAAAAACTATTGTGTACAAGTAGAGTCAGACGACTAAGGTATGATTCTGTCAGTCTTTTGTTTGCACTGACCAGTGATGTGATGATTTCCGGAGCGTCAGGAGAGAAGGCTGTGTTTGCTGCCAAATGAATGGGTGCGATGCTGCCGTGTTCTTCGGGAAGAGTTTGCTCCGGATTGGCCCCGTGTTTAAGAAGTAGGTTTACAATGGCCAGGTCACCAGCCCTTACTGCCAGTGTCAGCGGGGTCACATCCCCTGAGAGAAAATTAGGGTTTGCACCTCTCTGCAGAAGAAGCTCCACTGTCTTGAGCACTCTGGATGTTGCTTCGTCAAGGGTCGGGCTGGATAGAGGAAACATATTACAATAGCTGTCCAACAATTGTTAAGATTAATAACGCGACAAAAACAATACGACACCTGACTTTCTTGATCCTCCATGAACTTTGGTTGTCTGTCTCAGACACCCACCAAGAAGGAAGGCCAATTCTCATAGAAGACCATTGTGGAAGACTTCCGAGGCGGAAGGCCGAACTCAGTCCTGGAAGATGACCTTCCTGTGAATCGTCTTTAATTATTTCACATTGAGGGAATGGCTCAGGAATTGGATACTTCTTGGGCTGGTATAGCCGAGTTGCACGGGCCCAGCCATATGGTGAGTAGGAACACAGTGTCAGCAGTCGAGATCTCATTTCATCTCTTACTGTGGTAACTTTCTTGGCAACATTCGTCTTCGATTTAGGACTTGGCACCTCTCTCTTTTCAGATTTATTCATGTCCAAGCGGCTCATCTTAGAGCGACTCGCGGTAAGCCTTGATATTCTTGATAAGCTAGGCCTCCTGGTTTCTTTCTGAATAACTGTAGGTTCCCCTGTCCATATGATAGGCTCTGCTTCTTGTGAAGCTGTGATCTGTTGGTTTTTTACTAAGCCCGCGAATACTCCTCTTAACCTATCCACCTTCTTGTACTCGAAAAAGTATCTGTACAAAGCTATTAGGAGTGGGTTAAACCCTTCATCATTTATTGCGTTGATATCGGCACCACTATCTAGAAGCAGTGCCACAACCTCGGGTTCCCAGTAGGCCTGCATGAAAGTTGTTATTATTACCTGTTACCACGAACATATTACACAGTACAATTATTGCTAATTAGTACTAACACTGGCTAGGATAAGAGCAGTGTTCCCTTCGCCGTCGGAAACATCAGGATAGATATCCTTCGACAAGTGCTTTTTTACTGTCTCTGAATCTCCCTCTTTCGAAGCCAACATGAAGTTGAGGCAGTCTTGTTCATCCTTTCCACGAAGGCAAAAACTGGTGCGATCGTTTAATATGATGTTTTTAATGTTGATCGGGGTTTCATCCTGGAAGAAATATATTCAGTTATGTGGAAAAACTGGTTTAAGCGATATGTTGAATATAGATAAACACGAAAACACTGAAGCGTAACAGATTGCTATTGCATAATAAACTGCCACGAAAGACCATGCCCGTCAACAAAAGTGTTATTGTCCAAACCTGAGCATGTCGATTGTTGAAAATGTACAACTGCATGTCACACATGTGGTCGGTATTATTCCAGGCTACAATCCTGTAGTCTGGTCCCCAGGGTTTTCCCTTTCTGTGCATTGCTTGGAGAAAGGCGTGGTTCATGCTCAGACTTTTTGGTTGCCGCACGTAAGGGTTGCACAGATATCCGACATATTCCTCGAGACCTTGACCCCCTGCATCCAGGAGTATCTCCATAGGACGGTTGCGTGGCGGTTTAGACTCTAAGATTCTCATCCTGCCCTTCATTTGTCCAAGAGGAGGCAGTGTAGTTGTTAGAAGAGACCTCCTGGTGCAGAGCCGGATGAGATTATCATCTTCCCAAATTCCAACGTCTTGGTGGCCTGTAGGATACGTCTGGACTCCTGGTCCGTGGCGTTTGTTGCTCTTGTATAGTCCCTGTGAATGTATGTATACACACTACAGAGTCATGGTATAAAAAGCTGTGTGATTTTTTTAAAAAAAATGGCAGGCCACAATTTAGGCCAATATAATTGCAGAGGCGGTAACTGAATAAGGTAATGTAACTTACGTGAAAAACCCGTCCATCTGGATAGGTTTGGCATCCGTATCCTTCTTTCTGTCCCATGTAGAAATACCCTTTGTATGTGACGTTTCCCTCCCATGTGTATTCAGCATATCCATGCGGGCAATCGTGGACAAAATTCCCTCGGCATATCTGCAGGTAACAGAAGCATGCATAATGTTAGTTTCTCATATAATGTAGTCATATGAATGACAAAATGACGTAGTTACCTCATCCTTCGAATATTTCTGAGTACCTTCCCCGGAGCGCAATTCATCGGAATCGAACTGACCTAAATAATCTAAAGTACTCATACCAGCAAACGCTCCTAAAACTAGCGGTAAATAAACTCTCGCCTGCTTTGTAAAACTGATACGAAATAAACGTAAACTTCCCTATAGCATTAAAACTGACACGAAGTAAAATGTATAATTGCTTTTGCAAACCTAACGCGAAAGACACGTACTCTCTCCCTGTCAACCTATCGCGAAGTAAAATCTCGTTAGTTTGAATTGGATTCGAATGACAACCTTGGAAACGGTAAACAAAGGCGACAATCAGAGTGGATGAGGATCGTAAATAATATTCAAGCTGATACTGTCTAGCAACTTTCAATGTAAACTATTACTGTACATGGCATAATAGGAAAGAAGGGGCTGAAAGAGAAATTATGGATCCCTAATTTGGAATGTAAACGACTTTATTGTAAACATTGTAAAATAATGTAAGCATCAACAGATTAATTTATGCTGTAATTTTCCTTCTTAGGAACAGCGTGGAGGGTGCCCTCTGATGGCGTAATGATAACTTTCATGTCCCTGCATTCAGTGAGTATGTATCCAACAGACCGACGCAGAATGGGTTTAGGCGGGTTATCTGAAATTTAATCAGTAAATTATCATATAATCTGTTTTAGAGTGGCCATCGGCAGAATAACGCAATCGTGATATTCTTACACATTCTGTTGTCTTTTTTGGCTCGTACACGTCTCGCTGCTACTGGATTGATTATTGTTTGGCAATCTGAAACATAACGACATTTACAGTATGTTTAGCTATGGCATTAACTTCAGAAAGAAGTGTAAGTTGCATAAGTCTCCGTCAAGTTTAAGCAACAATCTTGTGTCTCAATGAAGTAAAAGGAAAGTGTACTTACCTACTATCCTGGGACATTCCTTTTCTCGGTGCCCGCGATTCATGGCTGCTAATTTGCAATCCTGAGAACAGAATGGCATCGTACAGATTTCGCACTCAGCTGTTATCTTGCCGCGTAGTACTTGACCGCAGTTAAAACAGAACTTCATGGAAGCTATCGCATCTTTGGCTTGCTATTGGGAAGAAATAATCATATATTGCACCTGACTTATGAGGGTTTCCAATAATACTACAAGTAATAAAGATCACAAGGAAAATCTAGTAGTTTTCGGTTACGTTTGGTGACTTGCCGAGCTTCTCAAATAACGATTCTTTCAATTCCTTTACGAGTTCTTCTCTTTCATTCTTAGTGAGGTTTGGATCTTTCAAGACCTTTAAGAGTGGAGTAATTTTTCCCAAGAACTTGTTGCGCGAAAGACTTCCCAAATATACCGCCAACTTCTTCCTATCCTTCTTTAAGTAATCCTTAGAAATTCCATCCATTCTGGAATAACAACAAATCAGGATCATGCGAGCAACATTATTTTTGTAACAATATCGTACTTCTCCTGTTGAATTCTCCTGTGGAATAAATCAATCGCAGTTCCTATGTCACCTTCATGTGGGGTGAAACGACACTCTTGTGACAGGTCTGCTTTACCCATACCCATCAGTACGTCTACGACTTTCTTCCTGTCCAGAAACTTGCGGTCACGTTCGCCTTCTGTGCTGAGGGCAGCACCCATGGCGGATCCAGTGCCCATGGTGAGTTTCTTATTGGGATCAGCACCCGCTTCTAAAAGCACTGGGAGCAGAGCGTCATTTCCATGGAGAATGGCCAACGACAGAGGATTCTGACCGTTGACCTCATCGTTGACATTTGCTCCGGCCTTTACCAGACTCTTAACGACCGCCATGAGTCTGTACTGTACCATTCTTTTCTCTTCCTCTTTCTTCACTCTGCCTTGGACTGAAAATATCGATCATAACTCAATAATCTCTGATTACGAAAGTCCTTCCTTATAAAGTCCTTACCTGGAGTGTGCTCAATGGCCACTTGCGTTTTTTTATCGGAGATCACAGTTTTCTTTTCACCCCTCCCTAAAGAGACATCTCTGCTCTTTCTGGTCTTACCAGCACCGTCACTGTCGAGGCCTTTATTCATTCCAGAATCTATTGATTTATGTCTCAATGTTTTCGACTTGCTCCTTGCTTGTTCACCGATGTGTGCTACTATTCTTGCGTTACTGTCACTTCTTGATACTGAATGCAGTCCGAATTTGACTGTCGGGTTATCATCGTGGGCTTTCTTTTTCAATAATATTATTGCGCTTTTAATTGGAGTGATTTCGGGTTTTCCACCACTTTTCACCTCTGGTTCAATGTGTGTCCCTGGTTGTGTATCCTTCGCGCATACAATGTGGAGAGCCTGCTTTCCTTGTAACTGAAAGTTCTTGTGCTTTGTCCATTCCATCACCTCTAATTTGCGCTCAGGCAAGGTGGAAATGTATGAAGAATCCGGTTTCATGCGTCGAGAGAGATTTGCCCCTGATTGGATCTGTTGGATGAAACCACGCAATTATACGCTGAAAATATTATAGCCTAATCAAAATTCTTGTGACATTACCAGTGACATGATTATTGCTGGTCCTTGAGGCGTGGTGGACAAACTTGCTGCCAGATGGATGGGTGCGACGCTACCTTCTTCTTCAGAAAGAGTTTGTTCTGGGCTGGCCCCGTATTTTAGCAGCAGGTCGACGATGGTCGTGTCACCAGCCCTTATTGCCAGTGTCAGCGGGGTCACATCCCCTGATAGCAGGTTGGGGTTTGCACCTCGTTTCAGGAGGACCTCCACAGTAGTGATCATTTTCTGTGTGGCGTCGTGAATGGACAAGGACCTACACAGGCATACAAAATAGCTAGTGTACAGGGTCAACTAATAATATTATTATTGACAAAGACATATGCATACTTGGATTTTGTGGGCATCGCATGTGACGGGCCTTCTATTTCAGGCAGCCGCCGAGAAGGACGGTCAGTGCTTGTTGATGGACTACGAAATCTGAAGGTCGACGAGGACTGAGGTCCACTGCTGCTGTCTTTTGATTGACATGTTGTTATTTGTGGTGCAGAATAAGTCGGGATGGGAACGAACGCTTTGGGAGAGAACTCCAAGTTCTTCCCGCGAATCAAACCGTAGGGCGTGTAGAAGTACAGCTTCAGTAAACGAGCGTCCACGACCTTTGTTGATGTGGTAGTATTTCGCACAGGTTCAGTAACGACTTTGATTTTTGCTTCAGATTTTGAAGCAGTAAGAAGAGAACTTCTGTGACGACTTTGATCAGATGTTGGCTTGATACTTCCTCGTGGGGCGCTTATTCTCGTACTACTTTTTACTGCAGTGAGCTCAGGTTCCCCTGTCCAAATGGTCTGCTGCTTATTATGTTCTGAGACCGATGAGGCTTTCTTTGTTATTGTGTACAATCCCTGTAATTTTTCCACCTTCTTGTACAAGTGAAAGTATCTGTACAGAGCTATTAAAAGAGGACTGAACCCTTCATCATTCGTGACGTTTACATCGGCAGCCCAGTCCAGAAGCAGTGTCACAACTTGGGGTTCCCAAACCGCCTGCGTGACAATGATTACTCTCATTATGGTACTTACTTTCTCATGATTTCACATAATATCATATTGATACTAACACTGGCTAGTATAAGAGCCGTGTTTCCGTCGCCATCAGTAACATCAGGATCAACGTCGGTGTTTAAGAGCTCCTTAACTCTGCATACATCCCCCGCTGCCGATGCCCACAGCATGTCTAAGCAGTTTTTCTCGTGGATACCACGTCGACAAAACTTTCTGCGTTCGTTGCATATCACACTCTGGATTTGGAACGGGACTGTCGACTGGAATAAGATGAATTGAAATACGATTCAGCGGGATTTTCTGTTAACAACCACCAGCAAATGAGGGAAACAAAATTCGTCGTAAAAAGGGAACGGCCCTGTTGTTACTCTGGAAATTCATGAGCGATTATTATACAGGGTGTATCTGAACTCAGTGCCCCGACGTATATGACTGCCTTCCTAGCCACCAGAGGATCGATTTAAGTATAGGAGTCATATGTCTGGGCAGCCTCATTACTGAGATACGCTCTTTAGCGATTTTTGCCTAATCGCTCATTCTGACTTTTAAATAGAATTTTCTGGTGTAACTAGCCAAAGAGGCCTTACCACCTGTGGGCAACAAACCAACAAAGTCCCGCCCCCAGACCTTCCAGAGCCTTCTGACTGGGGGAGGGTTCGATGGGTGGCCTAACCGACAGGATATTTTGTA
>JYFJ02006233.1:0-26031 GCA_000934665.2 Catajapyx aquilonaris | reverse complement strand
CAACAATGACGGGGCGCGTTCTATAACACCATTTTTGCGTTCATTTCACTTCGCGTGACGTCAACATTTTCTAGGGAAACAGTGACGTCACCATTTCTCTACATAAAAACCCCAATTACTCCGGAACGGGAACTGATATCTTAAAACGGAATATGCCAAAAAAATCCAAAAAATATGGGCGAATTTATTATGTAGTTTCCAAAATGAAGGCTAGTTCCCCATTATGGAGTGTATAGCTATTCACCTTATTTTGTATCCAGATCATGTTGACATAACTACACTCTTAACCATTTACCTTCTCTAGAGGGGGTAAGAAAGTGGCCATTTTTTACCTTACATTGTAGGGTAAATATTCTTGGGTAAATTGATTCTAAGGAAAATTTTGCATATATTACCTTAGAAAATAGAGTGTAAAAAGGGCCTCTTTTTTACCCTCTATTTTCTAAGGTAATACATGCAACATTTACATTAGAATCAATTTACCCAAGAATATTTACCCTACAATGTAAGGTAAAAAATGGCCACTTTCTTACCCTCTCTAGAGAAGGTAAATGGTTAAGAGTGTAATAACCAGAATTCACTTTACCAAGGCTCAGAATATTAGGGTATATACTACCTGGTCTGGGATCGGTCCCAAGCTCTGCATCCCCGCACTCTCGCCCTTTGGCCTGACTAATCACAGGGTGCACTCTAATTGGAGGCGAGGTAATGGCGCGGAAACTGGGGAGCTTTCGCGGAAGAAAACCGCCGCCTCTTTCCGAATCATCTCCCAGGGAGGGTCTTCCTTTAGTTGCCTCCAATGAAGATGCTGCCAAGGGAAAACTGGGAAGGCGGGCTTTGGGGGGGGGGGGGGGTTGCTCCAGTAGATACAACACACACACAAAAAAAGAAGAGGATGAAAATCGGTGCTTGATGGATGAGATGGTTGCCCGCACATCAATACCTGCCAACGTCACCATTACGGGCCTAATCCACACTCCTTCCCAACACCCTTCGCCGCAATTCCCTGTACTCACAATTGCGCCATTATCTATTCAAAATTACCCGGATGATCGAATTAATCACTCACTGGTAAATGCTCCGGCAAGTCCCAAAGCCACGGTATTAATAATAAGTAACGCTTTTGCACTGCTCATGATGAATAGCTATAGCTCACAAGTTTCTTTCAACTTGTGTTCAAACAGGGAACAATGACTAAATATGGAGGCTTATTGTAACGTTATGTTCATCAGCTTTGTATTTAAGCTGGTGTGGCATATAAAAGGGGGTATTTTAATGTAGTGCATTATGGGATGGAGCTACCTCAGTTTTTGTGGTGTACCTTTAATACGTAGCGATAATGCTGAATTTTGGTAGGTAGGCTATATGGTGGGGTTTTAGACACTTTGAAACTGACTGGGAATAGAGGACGGCCATGCTGGTGGATGATAATGGGATTAGAGGAGCGGCGGAATTGGGTAAATTACTGCTGACCCTAATATTTAGCAAGGGGAGTAATAAGTGGCTGTACAGTGACTTTTTGCGAACAATGTCGTTTTTATGGTGGGTTGTTACTGCATGATGTTGGTATCTCTATAGTTGCAGAAATTTTGGGATAATGCGCTTTTATGAAATAATGTTTATGCCAAAGGAATGTGCAGTTTCATTTTTATGAGATAATAAAATGGACGGGGAAATAAAAAATTATCTCTATTATCACTTGTGAAGCTACAAAAAGGCTCACTTTATAGGCTAATTTTGTCACCAGTTAATCGCATAATATAATGAAGAACCTTTTTGAAGCATGTGATATGAATTATAATGTAGTCTACAGACTGCCGCATACATAGCCTATTAACTAGTGTGGTATATAGAACAATAGTTATAAAAAATGTATATGCTAACTCAGTGCAGCATTGCAACTATGTTTGCAAGTGTATTGTAATTCCACTATACATGCGTTGTTCCGCGTTGTCCCTAAAAATAATTTAAGGTCAGGCTGGTTAAAAGCATCCTTTTGCTTTCATAAAAACCAATGCACAATGAACCGAATACCGCGTGTTTCATAAGTCAGCTCCCACTAATGCAATGGGTGGGCTTTCGTGCTCTGACAATCCCGAGTAGCTTCGTCGACTGTCAGGGTTACTCCAGCTGGGAACGCCGCGCCGCGCCGCGCCGCCTCTTTAGGGTAGGAGACAGACCTGCAAAGACACTTTTCTTTCAGTTCCTTCTCTCTCTCTCTCTCTCTCTCTCTCTCTCTCTCTCTCTCTCTCTCTCTCTCTCTCTCTCTCTCTCTCTCTCTCTCTCTCTCTCTCTCTCTCTCTCTCTCTCTCTCTCTCTCTCTCTCTCTCTCTCTCTCTCTCTCTCTCTCTCTCTCTCTCTCTCTCTCTCTCTCTCTCTCTCTCTCTCTCTCTCTCTCTCTCTCTCTCTCTCTCTCTCTCTCTCTCTCTCTCTCTCTCTCTCTCTCTCTCTCTCTCTCTCTCTCTCTCTCTCTCTCTCTCTCTCTCTCTCTCTCTCTCTCTCTCTCTCTCTCTCTCTCTCTCTCTCTCTCTCTCTCTCTCTCTCTCTCTCTCTCTCTCTCTCTCTCTCTCTCTCTCTCTCTCTCTCTCTCTCTCTCTCTCTCTCTCTCTCTCTCTCTCTCTCTCTCTCTCTCTCTCTCTCTCTCTCTCTCTCTCTCTCTCTCTCTCTCTCTCTCTCTCTCTCTCTCTCTCTCTCTCTCTCTCTCTCTCTCTCTCTCTCTCTCTCTCTCTCTCTCTCTCTCTCTCTCTCTCTTTACCTCTATTTTCATCTGCTCCATGTATACAGTATATATTTTCATATAGCTAGATAGACATATTGTCTTTTCCGTCCGATTCAAACAAACAGTTAGCTAATGTTAGCTAATATCTGTATATCGTTAAAGGATATGCTATGTGGTGTAGATGATGCTAAGGAGTCTGCCAGATAATTTCAGGTTTATATTTGGCAGCTATTTATGTGGCTCCATTTTGCTCGTTACTGTATTCACCTTTTAAGGACTTACATTAAAAATTCATGGGATTTTGGGCACCAGAATACTGGAAAAGAGACAGAGGGAGATGAAAGCGACTTTATTGTGGTCCAGTTTAATCTAATTAAAGCCAAGACAAGTAAGGTCATGAGGATGTGGTTCTTATTTAGTGTCAGTTGCTAGAGTCTGCAGGAGTGCAGTGTTAACTTGCGAGTGTGAACTGATCGTGTAGCTTATTTTGCTGAAAGTTATTGGAGACGAACATAATTCAAATCACGCAAGTTCAAAACTATACAAATGTATAAAGTCCGTATTAGTAAAAATAAAATCATACCTCGCGTATCAAATTGCAGTTAGCTAAATGCAAAGAATTAATTTAAATTCAGATTTTCTTTACTTGGCCCTTACGTTTGTGACTATGGCCGTATTTATATTTTAAACATCACATTCACGTGCCAGTGAGGAATAAAATCCACATTTTGCAGTTTAGTAGGCCTAACTCTATGTGTGTGAATCCGAATAGTTCCCCGGAGGACTGAGCACTGTACCTATGATCTCGCTTGTTTTTATATAAATTGTATCGTGTTTTCCTGGATCATATAACTACATTTTCTCCATTCATTTACTGTCGGTAGCAACTGTAGGAAAAGTGCACAGTATTTTTTTTTAACATTTGGATTGTGGCCTTACAATGATTTCACTGCAGCAGGGAAAGGCCATAGCTGTTTTTCTTCCACCACAATTCTGTACCCTTTAGAAACCTGCACTGGCCCTACAAAATTATGAATAATATTTTTTAGGAATTCCATTTCTGCATTTACTTCAGTGCTAATGCACTCAAACGAGCCTGTCTGCCTTGTCGCCTTTCATCCAAACTTCTTCACTAGCTCGGTAATTACATTTTTTTTTAAACGAGGTCGAATTGGTGCGAATAAGGTGACACATAAAGTAAGGCCGGTCCATGACGTGAATCGACAAAAGGAAGCATTGATGCCAAGCTCATCAAAGTCGGCGGAAATAATTAGGGAGACTGTCTCGTTAACAAACAGCCAGAAGACTCACTCTCAGATGCGCTGAAACTATATACGACAAGGTTTCTTATTTATACTGGTCGGGGAAATTGAAAGATCTCCGTCCCCAAAATGAGAACTCAGAAGGCCCCCTGCAGGCACCAGCATGCATGAGCCCTCAAGGCACGTGTTACGTGAGTCTAATTCTTTTCCTCCTTGACTAAGCACCAACTTTGGTGTTTCTCCAACTTTTGCTGCTCCCCGGAGGACCCAGAAGTTGCGTCGTTATCAACCAAGCTGCTATATTGCCCTTATTGGAATGCAGTCTGCGTTACAGACGTATATTAAGACCGGTTCTTTTTCCTGCGGTTGGGATTCAGAAACAGTGCCATCTTCCGAGAGCGTGTATGAATAACAGCGTGTGGCGGTTAGAACCCAATTTCCGGGAGCTTTGATATATCGAATGTACGCTGTCATATATGCCCATCCCTCGAAATGGGAACCGTATCTTGATTGTGTTAATGCGGCTATTTTCAGATCAGCGAACGTCCGGTCACCTAAGTTATCAGTCAACTATCCATTGACGTTTTTCTATAGCCTGAAGCTACAACACGCACTCATGTGCACGTACCTTTCATGATACTGCTGGACTGTGCAAAATACACCGCGTAATTCAACCCTCATATAAATAACTCGGTACACTGTTGGGATGAAAACCTTAATCCCTGGCGGCATTTCTGGAATGGTATGTGCAACCGGGCGTGTGCACCAGAGTCACATGTATACCCTGGAACACATTGATCCAAGCTTGGTGATATCAACTGCTGTTGTT
This sequence comes from Catajapyx aquilonaris, assembly GCA_000934665.2. Classification (NCBI taxonomy): domain Eukaryota; kingdom Metazoa; phylum Arthropoda; class Diplura; order Dicellurata; family Japygidae; genus Catajapyx; species Catajapyx aquilonaris. Next base: position 21,221 of record JYFJ02006233.1, on the reverse strand, counting down.
TTGTACCTGAACACCGCAGGCAGTTTAGTGGGGGTTTTAAATCCTGTGCTCGTATAGGATAAGCCCCTTTTCGGGACGTCGACCCTGTGCTTGAAACCCTACACTCTGCTGTATGCACTGGGGATATCGTGTGAAGTAGGGTGCAGGGGCCTGGTACACTGTCTCTTCTTCATTCCGAGGATTCCTCGCTGGCCTCGTTTGATGGATGCTCAATGGGAAGCAAAAAAAAAAGTGGCGTGGGAAATTTTTCAGCTCGGTCAATAGAGAACTTTGGATGGAGACTGGTGCTAATGCAAGAAGAAGGAAGAATGTCAGAAGGAGAGGGCCTAGAAATGGGAATGAAAGCTGAAAATATGGGCATAAGAATGAAGATTCTTGCTTTCCGCGTTTGAAGGAGAGAGAAATATTTTAGTATCATATCACAGTTGGAGGGCGATTTATAAATTATGAAAGGGAAACAACTTGAGTCTTAAAACTATGACAAAACCTGGAAGAAACGGGATGGATCAGGCGAGGAGACTGAAAAAGTAATGTGCCTTGGAGAATACTGCCCGCTACAATATTCGCCTTATTTCTCCGTCAGCTTGGCGTAAATATAGGTGGAAATTTAACTTACCTGTAACCTGTGTGCAACATTCTATTGTCAGGTGAGCCTTTCCCAACTTTATGAGAAAGGAGCAGATTAATTAAAAGGGAATGTAAAGAATGTGCACGTCTTAAGCCAAAAAAAAATACCTTTCATTCTGTCAGCAACCGTTCGTGGTAAAAGCTGGGGAAGGAATGTCAGGAATTGAATCTCGTTCAATATTCTACATCGGTGAATCTCTCAATCAAAATTAACACAACAGCGTAAAATATGTAGCCACATAAATGATTTACCGGTATCCCTTTTATGAGCGTATATTTAAATATAATTTAAAGTTGGAATCCCTGCTTGAGATATAAATCAGCCGGTCTCTTAAAGTGACTATAAAGTGCATGACTGTAACATTGTCATTTCCGCCACTTCAAGGCTCCAAGTCTACTTCAGTCGACAGCGTCAATCACTTCTGACAAAATCGCTCAAAATACCTGCTGAGAAGTCAGATTCTAGCTCGAGGAAGTTTTCCTGGAAATTGCATATTTGCATATTTGCATGTTGTACATACTACACGTGCGTCGGGTGTCACTGAATTTGCCGGCATGTGAGGATTTGACAGTAGTGTAGTAATATAGTCCTAATTGACATATTATTTATCATCCTAACATAGACTCGCCACGTCCAATGTCAATATTTGGATAGCAAGGCAATTCTTTGTGGCATGTTTCCACTTATTGAAAACCTTGCAGTAGGAAGCACTATAGCTGACTTTAAAATACGCGTTATTGACATATTTTCACCAGTACGGTGCCCTACAGCATGTTGGATTCACACCTGCAGCTTACGATTTCATACTCAACAACATGCCATTTCCCTACATAAAAATAGGTACAGTCAGTGATGAAGCAGGATACCCAAGTAAACAACTCCCCATTATTATTATTATTATTATTATTATTATTATTATTATTATTATTATTATTATTATTATTATTATTATTATTATTATTATTAGTGGCGACGGTATATAAACGTAGTGAATGAGGCGTAAGTAAGGAGCTGTGGAATGTATCCATCCAATTTCCTGATTGTGCGAGGCAGCATCAAAGGAGTGAGTTGATGTGCGAAATGCGGCATCCGGCGCTTGCAAAAGGAAGGCGGCAATTTCCGGGCCTGGGCGACGCTCCCCGTTGGGACACTTCCCGCCAATGTGTCCCGTTTTCTATCCCGGACTCCCAGGGACCAAATTTCTTGAAAGAAGGCTCCCTATATACCCAAGCCAACCAAGAAGCAACAGCAGAAACGTGCTTCGGAAATGAACATGTCCTTAATTGATGATCTGGACGGAAATGGATGTTCGTTTGAAGCTGTCCAGTGTATAGGTAAGGGAAGGCGCGAAACCGCCATACGTTTTCCTACCAGGCCACTCATATTTTTTTTTTACTAGCTGCACTTTGAAACTGGAAGGTAACTATGGAACCTCCGAGTATAAAATGTGCAGGAGCACGTGACAACGTTGGCTCGACACTCTAGGGCCGATACCCGGGACAAATCCCAGGGAAAAGCCTTCCCTCGTCGCATTTGCATTCTCCTGTATCTACACTTAATCAGGGAGGGATTTGCGACAGAAATTACTCTCGGATCCGGACCACCCTTCCTTTTTATTGCTGGCTAAGTGTACGGAGTCATTCAGGACCACGGTACCGTTTTTTTGATAGGCTGCTCGAAGCGGTAGTTTTAGAATTAACGTTCAATCTGTAATAATGAGGTAGTCGCGAACCCTTAAAGCACCCTGTTGGCATCACAGCGTTGATTGGACCTGGTGTTTGTCTGTTATCAGTACACGCATGAGAGCTGTTGCACTTCCGCATCACCCGATTCAATATTAATGAATAATTCGCTACAAGCACGCGCGTATATCCCAGCCAATATATATGTATATGCCAGAGTGTCCCCCAGTTGAGCCGGACCCCAAATTATACCATGTATTATTAGCTGCTAATCGACATATTAATTTATTAATCGGGTTTGTGCCGGTTGTTTTGCAGGCGTGTTCCTGTCGCTGCTGATCTTCCTGTCGGTGGCCGGGAACATACTTGTGTGCGTGGCCATCTACACTGACCGAGGTCTCCGGAAGATTGGGAATCTGTTCCTGGCCTCCCTGGCCATATCCGACCTCTTCGTCGCCTGTCTGGTTATGACCTTTGCTGTTGTCAACGACCTTCTGGGCTACTGGGTCTTTGGCGAACAATTCTGCGACACTTGGATAGCCTTCGACGTTATGTGCTCCACCGCATCCATCCTCAACCTCTGCGCTATTTCTCTGGACCGCTACATCCACATCAAGGTCTGTTGCACATGTTCCCGGCTAACAGCTTAGTAGTGACCATCTTTGGTATGACTATTTCAGGACCCGTTGAGGTACGGTCGGTGGATCAACAAGAAGGTGATCCTTGGGTCCATCGCATGCATCTGGCTTCTGGCTGGCCTGATCTCCTTCCTGCCCATCTCCCTTGACCTGCACAAGCCCTGGGAGCCCCTACCCGACGAGCCAGGCTACCCAACCTGCGCCCTGGACCTAAGCCCAACCTACGCGGTGGTGTCCTCCTGCATCAGCTTCTACCTACCCTGTGCGGTCATGCTGGCCATTTACTGCCGCCTCTACCTCTACGCTCGGAAGCACGTGCAGAACATTCGGGCCGTCACCAGGCCCGTCTCTTTCGGAACCAGCGACGACTTACCAGCAAATTCCTCCAGGTATGTTGTCACCTGCCGAGTATCCTCGTCACTTAATCCAACATGATAGCTACTATACATGTGTCCAATCCAATCAGCAAGAGGCTGGTCAAGCCTGATGGCGGTTGACTATCGCAGTGTCCGAGCGCATTTGGTTTCTCGTTACACACAATGTGTGCTGAGAGGGTGTTGCGAGAGGAGAGTCTGCTAATTCGACCAAATGAAAACAGGGCTTCTGTTTGCGGAATTGATGCAGTAAGCAGTCCTAGCGGGCCGGTCGATTCGTTATCCCAATAATGAGCGGGGCTTTTTTTTTTATTTGCCCTTCGCTCTTTCCTCTTCTCGCCTCGGCTCGTATGCAAACACATTTTCCCGAGGCCCATTCATATTCGTGGGGGTATAATAGCTCTGGTAAAATACACTGGGGGCTGGTCATATCAGTGTGATTTAGCATGTGCTAACCATCGGCACACTCGTTTTTCAGCTCAAGCTACCATGTCTCTGACCACAAGGCCGCCATCACCATCGGAGTTATCATGGGGGTCTTCCTTATCTGCTGGGTGCCATTCTTCTGCGTCAACATCATCGCAGCATTCTGCAAGACATGCATACCAGACATGGCCTTCAAGGTGAGTGCGTATCATTGCTGTCAGTAGGTACCTATACTGACCTCATGTTGCAGATACTGACCTGGTTGGGCTACTCGAACTCTGCATTCAATCCGGTGATTTACTCCATCTTCAACACGGAGTTCCGAGAGGCGTTCCGGAAGATCCTGACTAGTCACTACCCGTCGTCGTGGTGTTGTTGTTGCTGCTGCTGTGGTGCCACAGGGGGCAAGTGCGGATACCAGGCGGTCAGCACCTCGGGTCGTAGGTCCGGGATAGAACCTGACCCGGACACTGGCAGCCTCAGGCAGATCAACGGCACCTGCATCCTCCGGGATGGGAGCCCGAGGTCATCCGCCTGCTCCACCACCCCAACCCCGCTCAAGCAGGTCACCTGCGGCGGACTCTCTCCAAACCAGCAGGTCAGCTGTGTCTGAGGAGGTGACTTCCTGCGTGTCGTGTGAGGTCCTCGAACGCTCTTCTTTGCAAAGGTTCCAATTAGTAGGTAATATCCGTGACCTCTCCAGCAGGTCGCTTGTGACCGTCTGTCGCCCGCGTGCCAAAAAGTACAATAGAGATGATGATGGGACGATTTTCGCGTCATATTCAGGTAGGCGCACACTACTAGTCAATAGGTGCAGTTAGAGACGGACCAACCCCCGTAATCACTGTTTTGCTGTCGAAAATTTGGTCCGTCGTAACTGGAGTGATAAATCACACATATTTCTGATGTTTGGATACGATTCAGAGAGAAAGAGAGATGATGTAGATAGAAGATGGGGTATTTTCACATGCATTCCTGCACACAATATATTTTTGTGATCAGAACAGTGGTAAATAGTAGGCCTGCTGGCGAGAAAGGGTAACATGATCTCAAAGACTTTGCGTGACCTCACACCAAAATTAAAAGAGTAACCAAAGAATTACATAGCAATACTGTGCGTACCAACGGCCAGTGACCGTGGCAGTGGTGTGTTTATTTATTATTTGCTGTTTGGTTGGAAGGAGGAAATGACTGCACACTAACCAAAGCACATGTGAAGCCAAAGTTGTAAACAACATCCCCCCAAAAAAAAAAAAAATGTCAAGATGGCTGAAGTGAGCTGGTTGCTTCAGGAGGAACGAGTGGTACGTGTGCCGGATCGCAGCAATAATTTTGCAAGTTTTGCGAGGACGTAAAACGCGGTGGATTTCAAGTCAAGGACTAATCTATACGTGAGTGAGGAATTATTTATTATTCCTAACATCACACTGTCAATAATCACGATCTCCCCCATCCTCATCACAATCTTCAGAACCGTAATTTGGCTCAATCATGGCAGTACTGTATTACATGTTGTGTGTTCCTCGAATTTTGCTTTATTTTTTACTCAATGTCGGGCAGTGCTGCAAGTCATTTATGGGTTATCTTGACTAACGACTAATGCCATACTTTATTAATATGACAGTAACGTGCTCTTTCTTTTAGTTAGAGCCATTGAATTGTTCTGATTGTTTTCTAATGATCGATTTATTTTTACTCGGTGTCATTCCTGAAGTAATTACTAAATTACTATTATTATTTCGTATTACTTAATGGCAGTATTTCTATATTTTACAAATATTTTGTTTTCTAGTCACCCTGTAGCTCTGCCTCGTTGCTTATGCTACCTTCTTGACGGAAATTTTACTTCGATATTATTGTTCTTATTGATATGACCCCTGCAGCTCTACAGCGTACTGAAAATAAGAGATGTTTGCATTGGGAATACAAATGATACAAAAATGACGTGGAGCTTATGCTGAGCTCTTTGTTTATTCTAGTCTGATGTTGCAATGTTGCTGTAACTTAAAAAATCATAATCCTTTAACATTTTCTGATGGTGCTCTATGAAGAGAAAAGTATCCAAGTGAAAAGGTGATATAAATATGATGTGCGTAGAAGTACTGACAACCTCTGTAAATAGAAAATGTCGGTGAAAATAAATCCTATGTGTATTTATGAAGTATGTATTTTCAGTACATGTTTCACGTACAGTGAATTATTTGCAGTGCCTTAGGCTGGAACTTCAATAATGTTTCTTTCATTGATGATGGTTGAAAACAGTCACATAAAATGCTAATAATAGTGGCTCTGTTTCATGATGAGCTTCCATGAAAATCAGTGTCAGATGTGAATATCACAAAGAAGGTCGTGTCATAATCTACTTTGATGTCATCTGTTGAAGTGTTCAACTGATGCGCAAGTAAGAAGATTAAATTTGTTATCATTTCAAGGTATAATCCCAGCAAACTCGGCAGAGCCTCACCCGGAAAGTGCCGTCGAGTGTCACTGCATTAAAGACTATAATGAAATATGGGACGATTTAAGATATGAATATATTGTACTTGCATCCACTTTCCTGAGTGAACTAAATACTACAAGAGTAATTTTTATTTACATAGTAAAGTACTGTACACGTTGCAGCTCTGAGAAAAAGAATCACAAGTAATAGACGTAAGCTAAGCCGGTTAATGTTGTGAACATTTTAGCTTAAAGTAAGCTGTGTGTGTAACAAAGCGACACCATTACGGTTCTTAAAAACTGTCAGATTTAAACAGACTTTAGTAAAACAGCAACGCGAAAGTATTGTCCAAGTTTTGTGAGCTGGTGGCCAGGACCACTACATTAAAGTGCTGTGGAATTAAAGTTTAATAACATTATTGTGTTTGCAGTTTTAGTGATAAACTCGCAGGTAGGTATAGTTTTTCATAACTTTTAATATGCTTCTATGTCAACACATTGTCATTTTCCACTTGTTGAAGCCCCTCTTGTGTGGTATCAGCTCTTTGATGTCAGAACAGGTGCCGTATGATAAATATTGCTCTTCCAACTCCATCAGATTAGAATTGCGTAACTGCGGCACTTGTATTGAAGATAAGATATACCGTACCTATCTTGAGATAACGCATGGCACCATAAAAATGTCCATGTAGAGGACAAAATTGTCCCACTTGCTCACCATGAAGTGTTTAATAGTTTGCCTTGTGGCATGTTTAGGTCGTGTGCACTTTGCAACTGCAAGATCAGGTAATTGACACCATTATTTCAATTTCATATTAATTTATAGCAAATGATAGTTAGTCTAACAAGCCATGCCATATAGTGAGCAGTGGATGCGTCGTGAACCTGGATGATGGCCCTCACCCAGTTCCAATAATTGTGGACGAGAACGACGAGTACATCTTCCCCGAGCTTGTTTCCAATCAGCGAACCATCACCGTCTCAGCAGGACAAACCTTAAGCCTGCTGTGCTCGGGCAAGGGAAACAGCCTGGAAGTGACTGGAAATGTCCAAGAGTACGTGGTCTGCGTGGAAGACTCGACCTTCCAGATGGAAAATGGCGGTGAGCAGCACGACTTTTCAGAGTTCAATTGCGTGAAGAACCCCAGCAGCACCCTGCAGAAGGTAGGGACATGCGTGGGACCAGACGGGTCCACCATCACCAAGGCCACCATCGGGTTCGATGGATCACCTCATGGACTGGTGCCTTTGATCACCGTCTGCCACGACGAATCAGTGGACGCCACGTACTACTCCTCTCACCGCCTTCCTGGCATGTCCGTCACTGCCAAGGAGCACAACCCTAGCAGGCCATCGTTTTCCGAAGGTGGTTTGTACCCCAAGATATCATGCAGGTACGAGGTTTCCTCGAGAAGTGCAGAGTCCTCAACCTCACGAGGTTGGAACTTCTCTTTGCAGCACGTCGTACACATTCAAGCACCAGGTTAAATTGTTTACGGACCTGTTTGGTTCCAAGCTGGGTCCTGAATATGTGACCAAGAACCACTCGGTGTTCCTGGCCCGAGGTCATCTGGCTCCTGAAGGCGACTTCACATACGCAGCGTGGCAGAACGGCAGCTTCTACTATGCCAACGCTGTTCCTCAGTGGCAAATCATCAACGACGGCAACTGGGTGTACCTAGAGGGAGGTGTCCGGGACAAAGCGGAAGAATTGGGACGGATTCTGCAAATCACCTCCGGCGCTTTCCAGGTCAGTAGGTCACTCCATACATCTGACAGCAAGGTCCTTCAACATGTTCTTGCAGGTTCTGAGTCTTCCGGATGAGAATAACAACCCGGTTGAAATCAACTTGGCCACGGATGACCAAGGTGTTGAGCGTCTTCCGATTCCCAAGTGGATGTGGAAGGTGACGTATTGCACTTGATGGCCACTTGTGTCCTGACATCTGAAGTGGGTTTGCTTCTTTCAGGTAGTCCACGATGAAGAGACCAACACGGCCACGGCCTTCGTGACTCTCAACAACCCCCATGCCCAAGAGGCGCCGGATGAGCTGCTTTGCGATGACGTGTGCGATCAGGTGGCCTGGATCTCAAAAAGCATCAAACACAGGAAGGATCTGGCCAAAGGTTATACCTACTGCTGTACAGTGGCGGATCTTCACAAGACCGTTTCATACGCTCCTGACTTGGGAGACTTGCCTCTATTGCAGTAGTGTCAAGTTGGATGATGTAGAGGGAACACATGTCTTGTCGATTGATTTTGGAGAAAAAACAGCCTGAGATTTGAAATGTTTTGATCTGTTACGGATAAGACATCTGTACACTCTTTTACTATAATTACACCCGTCATTTTAATGTGTAACAATCGTAACGACTGAAGCACATAATTATGACAGCGTAACTTTCGTACAATCTGCTGCTAGGTAAACATTCTGTTAATGCACCAATGCCATTAATAAGGCATACACGTAACAATTGATTACATTATAATAAATTCGAACGCTTCCAAAATGCCCTAGCACTTGCTGACATGTTCCCGATAAATTCCCCAACGAGATTTCAAAGTGACTCAACACCAGATGGTCCAAATGTAATGTGTGCAAATAAATTCTCGAGTATATAATATGAATAAAACATTCTAGAGCATTCAATCCCAGTTTCCATATGTCGCAGGAACTGTGACTGGAAAAGCGTGGCATGTTATTCGGGCGTAAATTTAAGGAACGCAGCAGTTTACAAACATTACACTTTCATATAAATCAGACCTAGTGGTTTATAAACACGTCCTGGTACGATATAACCCTGCTTAACTAAGCAGGAAGTATAAGACTTGCACAACTACTGCGGAAAGAGACCACTGGACATTTAACAGGTACGGTAGGGCAGTCAACAACAAAAAATATCTATGTCTTATCACGGATTTTGTCATTTACATTGATAGACCGGAAGTGTATTGCCATCAGTGTCATCAGTCATATTTTTATTGCGAAACTGCATTGTCATTGTAACACATTATTTTGTTAATTTTGGATATTATTACAGCTTACATTCATATTATTCATTGATAGGGTTTATTGCTTTTTACGGATTATTAGATACCGAATGTCTGAGATTATGCAAGTAGTTCTTTATTGCTTAGGAACCAGGAATCAAGTCGAACTAAACCACTACTGACTAGAGAGAGGCTTTACAATATCGAGATATTCTCCATACAAAAGGAAGTAACGTCGCTGATTTTTCGATCATAAACTACACAATAGCATTGACCTTGATCCGACGTATACATGCCCTGAACATATCTCATCTTAGCACACCTCCCCTTCCAGCCCCTCTCCCGTGGTTTAGTGGTACTTGACCCAACAACACCTGTGCATAATTTTTTATACATTGCATTTATAACGTTACCCTCGATCTTGGAAGTAATGGAGCATCTTTGCGCATACGATAATGTGAAGTCTGATAAATAACTCTTTATTAGTCAGTTGGTTTGTAGCTACACGGATGAAGGCCGTCGCGATCCTAAAATTACACTCAAAATTAGGTTCCATTCGAAACATTTGAATTCAACACACAAGGCGACGCACTCACTTTTCGGTCCACTTTTCTGTCCCAATGCCCATAGTGCAAAAGTGCATCGCCTTGTGACAATATTCAACAGTAAAACCCACCTACTTGTTAGTAATCTCCATCACCGTCGAAATTTTCGCCATCATCTCCACCGTCATCTATTCCGTCATCATCGTTTTCCTCTTCCTTCGGACTGTCACCTTGATACAGATCGCACTGCCTTAGGCAATCCAGGGAATCAATCTTGCCACAGGCTCTCAAGCAGCTCAGAAGCTCTTTCTCTGTGCGGATGAATATGTATTGGCGTGTGATTGTTGTTTCATACCTCGACGACCATGTTTCTGCTGTCGATGGTTCTTACCTACAGTGGTAGCCTCCTCTTCATCAATTCCTGGCACACGCGACTCGCACGGATCAGACTCCATGACAACATCATCGCCACCTCCGGAGTCGTCCCCGTATCTTCCTCGTCCACGACCACGTCCCCTACCCGCTGGTCCCCCACGTCCTGGTGGTGGTGGTAGTGGTGGTCCAGGCCTTCCCCTCCCAGGTGCCGGCCGCATTCGGGGGGCCCTTGGAGGCTGCAAGCTGGCCCTGGCCCTCGACGACGGCGGTTGCGCTGGTCGCCTCCTCTGCCCTTCTATTAGGTGGGCCGCCACCACCACCATCAGGAATACCCACACTACCTTCATGGTTACCAGTGGGCGGAATCGCACTGGCGACTGAAAGGGGGATTTTCTCAAGGGGCGCAATCCTCTTGGGGTTTTGCTTACGTTGGTTCTTATCGTAATTGTTGCTGCGTGGTAGGGAGGCTAAGCCCAAGAGAAAGGTTGTGGGGGGGGGGGAGGTATATCGACGATTTACCCAATCATTTTTAACAATGAGGTATATATCGTGCGTAAAGAGACAGCGTCGCTTTCAATACCTTTTGTCTCGGGACTGGACACTGATAAGGCTATATTACGGGTCTAGCTTTGTCTTTTATTGATTCTCGTATTTAGATCTCAACTTGGAATTCATTGCCAAGAACGTATTCTTCTGGGACAAACAATAGATGCGCACGTCTTTGCACTTCCAGGTGCAGCATATTTCATGCCTTTATTGGTATTTAGATGACGTCACCCAATGAATTGTGCCTGCAGAATATATGACCCGTTCTGTCTTTTCATTTGCGACACTTATGATGCGACCAGATCATATCAGGCTAAGATGCTGCGCCTGAGTGTAATACACTACGGTACACTCTATGATTTGTTACTAGGTTTGGGTGAGAGGCGATGTGCCAACAGCAGGATTTATACAAAATATTTGTCCCGCCCCCACCCCTGATGTGTATGACAGTATGAGCTACATGACTACAACTTCCAAGCAACTGGTATTCACTACTACATTGTAGGCGAGTGGTTAAATAATATTCTAAATGGGTGTAAGAACCCGTGTTCGATGTTCCTCCAGCGTAGGTCCTTTTTTTCTCTCTCCTGCAGCAGTTGGGAGACATCGGGTGTCCTCGTCGGCTGCACCGCCTGACCAGCATGTCATCCAAAGATGGCCCCCACCACGTCTCATCCTTTTCTTCGTACGAAAGAACAACAACAAAAATACCCTCCTGTGTCAAAGGGTGACCTGGAGGAGGGGAGAGGGCAAGAGAGGCAGGGATGTAAAAACTCCTGATACCTGATCATATGTCGNAGAAAAAAAGAGGGGGGGGGGGGGGGGTGCCAACTAGTGATGCCAACAGAACTGAAATCTGTTGGTATCCCATGATTACAATCTGGCCTCAATAGGTGTAGCCACCTAGTGTCGAATATCTGACTTTGGCCGCGAAAATTAAATCACTTCGTGATAATGGCGGATGCCGCTGCTGAAGTAGGCGCTCGTCTGATAAGTATTATTTTTTCCCTCGTATTTAGAGTGCGTCAATGCAGTGAATGTCCTGGGATTTGCAAGGAACGTGTATTAGGAAATACGAAAAGATGTGTATGTGACAATCTTTGTTGTTGTAGAGAACTGGTGATTTTCTTTTCCTCCTGAGACCAAATGTCCATTTAAATGAACGTAAGAAAAAAATGCCCCCTTTTTTTTAGCTGAATGGGCTGTGACTTTTCTTTAAGTGCCTGTAGGCTACCTATAATCCCACAACTGCCACAAGGAAGTGTGCTTTCCACTACAGTTCACTTTTAAAATCTAAAATAGCTGCCTGGCCAGGCTGCTAGGGAGCAAGAGCTCTTGTAGGGGGTAAGAAGGGAAGGAGCAAGCCCAATGTCTGGAATGGTGGCCTTAAAAAATAATGTCACATTTATCTTTAATTGTCTACTGACCTAATGGATAGAGCACTATGGAGCCAATAAAAATACGTCAGTGGTTATTGTGGCATGCAGTTCCCGAACTTTCAGCTGCTCTAGCAGACTACAGCCCAGAAAATTTATGTAATACTGTAGTAGGCTATTTTCTTGTCAGGCATGGCAGTTATGGCGCTCTTTCTTTACAATAAGTACATGCGGGAGATAGCGTAAGTATCGAAGAAGCACATTGGTCGAGGTATAATGAATATGCCTTTTACTAACTGAAACACACAAATTGCAACATTATTTTACTTAACACACTAATTGGCCCTAATTGGCTAAAGGCCCTAATTGTTGAATTGTATAAATTTCCGTAGAAAATGTACAAGGATATACGTATTATGAGAATTTATTTGACAAATGACACTACATGAGATTAATAGTATGATTTAACTTATAACAGGGAATTCCCTTCTCAAACATGCCAATACTTCACGGTTTTCATCATAACAATTTATCCGCTTATGCGATCAACAAGGGAGCACTTGGAGGTTATAGGAAAGACTTTTTTAGAATCGGATGCATATGGACCCTCAGGGCCGGAAGGGCAGCGAGAGGTCCAAACATGAGGTTTTTGATGATCCCCAGCAAATGTGTAGGGGTACGTACCCCATCAGATTCTCTGTAATGAATCGCGTGTGGAGATACTATCTCTTCTGATAAGAAACATGCACAAGCCAAATGGATCACAGGTAAGGCAATAAAGAACTACTTGCATAATCTCAGACATTCCATATCCAATAATCAGTATTACGTAGTTAGGTCAGTTATGGCAATGATGGAGCCAATGTGCGACAAATCGTCACCTCCAGAATTATTTGATCCAGATACTAATCTATACATTCCTCCTGCCTGGTTCCCACCCTGCTGTTTGATAACTTGTTCAAATTATCACATTCATGAGGAAAAAGTGGAGATGGCAGTCTTTGGGAGCCAATGCAAGACGATGCATTAAATCGGAAAACAGCCCTCACCCTGCCAGGCTATGAAAACAACAAAATAGTTCCTCCTTTTCAACCCTTTTGTGAATGTGTTACATGGAAGGTGGCAGCAAAAAGTGATGGCTTGTTGTTAGTGCTGTATTGTAGGAGAGGCGAAGGTGCAGTCACAATTGGTATCTCAAGCTGATATATTAGTAGTATTGGACATAAATAGAGGCATAATTGCTAGCCACATTTTCCGAAGCTGCAGAAGAAGGAATCGAAGATAAGGATACTGCAAGCCGGGTGAGCAAGATTCCTTCTTCTGCCGCTTCGGAAAATGTCTGGCTGGCAGTATGCCTCGATTTATGTCAACACTGTACTGTACACCCAAAGCCCATGATTGTGGCATTGTAAAACACAAATTCAATAATCCACACAAAAACTGCAAATATTTCATTTAGCAATATCACTAATCTGAAAAATGCATCTTGAGTGAATCTGACAATGCTGGAAGAGACTGAGCAAAGGTTTATTCAAAGAAATACAAACAAGTTTGTGTTATAGTAAAAAGAATCAGTCATGATTCACACGCTGCCCAAATATATACACACAGTTATAAAAAAAGAAAAACCCTGCATCAAAACTTTTCCACTAAAACTGCCCCCAGTTCATAATATCAGTGCAACCAACAATCAAGTGCATGATAAGATAAAATGTTGGTTGCACATCATAAAATCACAAAGTATTTGGGTAGATGGTCACATGGTGCTGTATACATTACTGATAAATGTGGGCCTTAACTTATATTTTTAAACCTAGAAACATGTGGGTTAAACTTCAGTTTCCCTGTTGGGGTCCCAAGACACGTCTGGCCAATTTTGGAGGTGGAATGAGGGAGTTGCCAGTCTGCTTCTTGGTGAGCTTTCGCCTGGTCCCACTCACTGCTTTTGGATTATTTTCCTTCGTCTCCTGCGGAAGCAAATGTAAGGAATCAAGGTGTGCCAAATCACTCGAGTTCCATGCACATTTCCTCAATTTAAGCACGTCAATTTGAACCAAAATGACATGAACATGGTTACATATAAAAATTCATGAAATACATGAACTACACAGGGATACATTAAGTTTTTGTCAGAAAGGGAGAAGTAATATACCACAATGGCCAGTAGTACCGGTATGCATTCAATTTCATAAAATGCAACTTCACTTTTGCATAAGCTATTAGCAGCTCAAAATTACAGCAGGATATGAGGAAGCCCTAGGAAACTCCCTTTTGCTGTGCAAAACTGCTAAATAAATGCAAAAATATTGGCCAAAATCCAAGCTTACCTTATGGTCTGCTGTCAGGTTCGGCTCTGAGTTAGCCTTGAAACCCGAGGAAGATGCACTGGTATTAATGCTGTCAAGGGACACAGATTTCTTCTGCTCTGATTTGTCAGACTGGCTTCCAGGTGAGTTGGGAGAGGAGTCTGTGTCAGGCACCACCAACTCTGCCTCCTTCGCTTGTTGTTCTTGCAACAGCTGCTCCCTTGCCAGTCTTTCCCTCTCCCGTTGCTCCCGCAGGCGGAGGATAATGCGGGAAGGTGGTGATGTGGCAGCCAGACTACGTGGATAGGCATACCTTTTCCTGTCTGGCGTCTCTCCAGTTGGGGCGTCACCCCTCACCCCCTCGTCAGAAACAAGGCGGCTGACGTGGGCCTGGAATCGGTGGACTTCTGCATTGATGGAAGACCCAAATGAGGCTCCCTCCTCACGATGTGTGTCAAGTTTATCCTGGCATCCTTGCACATAGGATGAAAAGTCTCGCTGGTGACGGTCCAGGGCAGTGTCATGACTCTCTGCTACCTCCCTTGACCTGAAACAGTTAGGAATGAAATATGTGCCTTTTATGCCACGCACCGCGAAAAGTGCAGAGCTAACATGCCACAACACTCACGCCACCATATTGACTGCTTAGTTATCAGATAATGAAGTCATGATTTTATTGTAATATTTTGCATGTTGCTCTGTGCAGGGTAATACAGCATGATGCGTGTCAGTGAGCCTTTTAACTTTTAAATTGAGGCGTTCCCCACAAAAACAGCCTATGTCATGAAATGTCGGAAATTGAGTTAAACATATTTCCTGATAGTTCACAACCAGCCCGACAGTTTGGTAGCATCGATGTCCGTGTAAAGTGCCTGAGTCAGGAGTTGTGAAGGTACAAAAAGACCTGGTTCCATGAAAAGAACCCATTGACATAGACAGTTTTTTTCATCTCCTGAAAAATATTGTCTCAATGACATAGGCTTCTTTTGTGGGGAACGCCTCAATTTTACACCAGCATGCTGAGTTATCAAAAAGTCTGAGCCAGATCATGCATAATGAAACCAACCTGGATTGCATTTCCTGAAGATTCTGGAGAGAGGTCTGCATGTCCTGATCAACCTCACGTACAAATCTCCTGGCCTCCTCCTCAACCTGTCTCTGACCTTCCCTCCACTGCTGGGTTCCACTTTCAATCATGGCCCTCACCTCATTCCCAATATCTTCCCTACTCAACCTTGCCTCTGACAGTCCCTCCACAATTTCCTCAGCTCCATTTCCAATCCGCTTTTTAATCTCGGCTTTGCACTGCCCAGCCTCAGCCACGGCCTTCTTGTGACTATCAACACCAGAAGCAGCCATCTGCTGAGACATCATCTTGAAAGCCCTGTCTTGCTCCTTATGAGCTGAGCCACTTGCACTAGAGGCTACTCCTGCAGCAGCAGTAACTTCTGCATGTGCATTGAACACATCAGAAACACGCCCAGCATAAGCAATGATATCTGCCACAATAGCTGACACAGAGGCTTTGGTTTCTTCCGTATTTCGGGTCACTTCCTGTAGACGGGCTAGCTCATGAGCAGTCCGTTCTGATTCTCGTGACACATGCTGTTCAGCCCTTTCCCTGTACAGGGCAAAGGCATCGAAGAACTCGGCAAACCTGGTCCTTACCTATAATTAACATGAAATATTACCATTAAATCTACTGCATATGGTCTCCCCTGCATGCAACTGATCACACCCTCAGTCTGACAATCTGGCAAATTCAGCTTATCAAGTAAAAAGATTCCCTGACCTGCTGGTCATACTTCTCCAGGAGTGCCTCAATGTCACGACGACTTCGTTCAGATAGGTCACCTACTCGTGCCAACGCCTGAGACAGTGATGTGTCTGCTGCAGCAACATCTGACCCAAACTGTGACAATGAATCAGCAGCAGCACTGGCCCGCTTGGCAGAGGATTCGAGGAGGGACTGTGCCCACTGACGGCCCCTGTAGGCCTGCTGGCCTGTCTCTGACTCCATCTGAGTGGCAAGCTGAGCCTGGCGAGTTACCATGGAAGAAACAATCTCCCGGAGTGATGATCCTTCCTCAGCTCGGCGCTGTGACTGCTGTCCTAGGCTGGCTCGCAATCCCAGGCAGAACTGATCATGAGTTTGAAAGAATGATGTGCCCACTTCCTCCACCCACTTCAGGCCAGGGGCCACCTCAGCCTTAGAGATCAAACAAAAATCAATGTGATTAAGAGAGCGGAAATAACACCATTGAAAATAACTGAGATTTATTGGGCTTAGCCAGTGCACATATACCAGTACCATATGTCAGAACACTATACCAAAAAATGAAGTCGACTAACCTGGAAGCGCTTGACTGCTTGGAGATTGTGGGCTTCTGCTGAGCGCTTCCTGTCCAACTTGTCATACAGCTTGGCTGCATCACCAGATGCTTCATCTGCAGCATGACGAATGGAAGTCGCTTCCTGAGTCAGGCGGCTCTCAGTGGCTTGATATCGCTCAACCAAGGTTTCCTGCTCTTCAAGTCGCACCTCCAAGGCTTCTGCATGAGATTTTACTTCAGCAAGTTCGCTCTCAGTCCGGTTCAGCTTGTTGTGGAGATCACTGATGTCACTCTGGTAGCGTTTAATCTCCGCCTGCATGGGGGCAGAAAGAAACAGTGTTATCAATAAATAATGGAGTGATTAGTAAAAGTCAAGGTTGCCTAATGATGCCATTTGAAAATTTAGAACAAAGTATGCCAATACCTGTCTGTTGCGGAATCAATCTGTACCATGAAAATGTTCTTCACGAGGGGAGTAGTGTTGGACAATAATCGACGCATCCTGCCAGCGACATTTTCCAAAGCGGGAGAAGAAGGAATCGAAGATAAGGATACTGAAAGCCAGGCGAGCATGATTCCTTCTTCTGCCGCTTCGGAAAATGTCACTGGCAGGATGCGTCGATTAATGTCCAACACTCTACTGTACCAGACTTAGTATACAAATCTTCTGGATTTCACCACAAATAATAAAAATCAGAAATCAGTTGGATTTGTTACACTGAGTTTGGTGCTTCCTGACCTTATTTTTGAAAAATTAAATCTTCCTCTGGGGGCAATAAAAAATTCTGCCCTGGACAAATTCCGACTGCTCCTAGAGTCTGTTACAGACAGGTATCATTGTATTACCTACATTTTGGAAACGAAAAAGTGCAATCAATTGAAGGTACCATATTCTTTTCCTAAGCAAAACTTGTGAAATCTGAAAATTACTGTTGTCAATACCACGATTTCTGCTGCTTTCACAGGAAAACCTCTAGATTTGTGACACTGCATCCACAAAACTTATATGCTGTAACAACTTTCACTGACTACAGAAATAACATTGCATCAAAATGTCCATTTTTACTGCAGTATATCTGGGATCCCAAGTGCTTGTGAAAGAATGGTCTAAAAACACAAATATAATGACGCTATGAACATTATCTCAAAATACTTTCCCACGAAGGATTGTCACATAATTACATTTATTGACTACATTATTCTAAATAGGGAAAATATTTTGCCAATTACTAGACATAACAATGCATTTGTTAAAATGACCTTGACATATCTTGCTTGACAGCATTAGTACAGTACAATCCCACACATGTAACTGAAGGGATGGGGGGGAAAAAAAGAAACCAGACCAACAACTTTGAGGAGCAGGGCTAATTTTAACCATGCAATCACATTTCTGCAAGGTAAGGATTGGGGTGTGACCAGCTTACCTTTCGTTGTTCCTCTAGTTCTGAAGAAGATTTCTTCTGAGCAATCAGTTCACTAATTTCTTGTGAGTTTCGCTCTATCTGTGCCTGCATGCCATTGTAAGAATCCACATCCAAATACACTCCATCCTTGTCATGGCTTGACTGCAGCATTCGGCGAAGTTGCTGAATCTCTTCAACATAGTCCTGTAAATAAAAATATGGAGGTTCTGTTAAACAAACTTCAACTCATTGGTAAACAGTCAAGTCCACTCATAAAATATTTAAAAATTGTTTGCATTTGCTTCAACAATATGGAAGTACAATTTTCTCATTAATTCTACTAATAATATAAATTGCAACTCTGTAATGATGCATCCTTGGAGCTTTTGTACAGCCTATTAGTATGGTAATGTTGATTGCTTTTAGTGCACATCAGCTACCTGCCCTCCAGTCATAACATGTTGCAGTAAAGAAGGCCTTGAATGATCCTCTAGTAAAAGTAATGACATCTCATTCATTAACAAAGCCCAGAGGTCTGTACTTTTTTTTTAAAGTAACATCAACTGAATTGGATGTCTGGAAGGTTCATCACACTTTTTCATCTAATTACTCAATATTCCTGGGTCAGCTGCCAGGAATGTGGTCTCATTCATTAACACATCTCTTCATTGTGACCATTTTACGGCCAGCTTCCTCAACACTAATCCTCTCTGTCAACACATTTAGTAATCCTATCACCACCACCCCCAAATTAAGCACAGGTCAATGGAGGGTCATCTCTGGCTCAGTAGCACAGGACAAAAATAGCACTCCATTCATCAGGTGCCTTCATCCTAATTTACCAGCTGAAATTTTGTTTTGAAACCTGAAGGCGCGAACACGGTAAACCTTGAAAGAAAAAAAAACCCTACTTGATGTTGAGGCCAGATATTGTACGCAGGTTTGAGAGTGGCAAGGCAGAGAAGCAGCAGAGTGGCCGCGGGCACGAGGGCGGCGGCCACCAACAGCGCCCCCCACCACCCCCTCCGCATCGGCCCATGGGCCCGCCCTGGGAGCCCCCCACCTCCTGCAGCACCCACCCCTCTTCACTCCCGAGGACCCATTCCTTCCGTCCCACCCGACATCCACTGCCCTACTGGTCCACCAACTTCTCCTGGGGCGCTCTGGAAGCTCCATCCACTTCTTATTTCACCACCTCCCCCGACTTCTTCACCCCGCCCACACCATTCCCAACCACATAACAAAACCCGGCTTCTACACGCAATTACCAGGCCCCTAATTACACCTCTTACAATTCTTCCCATGTAAACACGTTTATTTGGACGGAAATTCGGCCAGCCTCCACGGTGTAGGTGGCCGTTTGCTTTTCGGTCGCTGATGAGGTGGGATGGCAAGAATGGAAAAAACATTGAAAAAAAAAAAAAAAAAAAGGTGGTACACCACCGAAATTGAGCTCCCGAGTCACGTGCGGGCCATAAAACTTTCCGGCGGAAAATGGGCTTAAAACTTGCCGAGTCCGGGTCAACCTCAAGGCTTCCCCCTTTGAATTGAATCGTACGCAACATGAGCCCAGCATATACCAGGAAAACAAATATCCAAAAATGGTAGTGTCTTGGTGAATACCATACAGTACCAGCCATTTCGCAGTCACACCCTGTCTTGAGTCAACTCACCCCATTGACGTCAGCCTCTCCACAACAAAAACCGGGCCACAAATATGCCGATTGATGACTTACGAATAAATACCGGATCAGTCCATGAAAAGTGAGCATCCGCCCAGATTTGCGGTACAAGAAAGCAAAATTTAGATCCCAAGGCCGCACTAGTTGTAAATCAAATGGGACCTAAAATTGCTAAAGAAAGAGGGGGGGCGTGAAATGAGCCGGCCTTATTCCGACACGTGTGCTCTTCTTGATCCTTATAACCGGGGCAAAAACCAGTCACCTACTCTTTATGATCGGGAATGAGTTTGGAACCGTGCCTGTTGTGAAGGGGGTGAACGCACCCGGTTATATTATTCATATCCCCCCTTTCCATATAATGTCAGCCGGGTAAAAAATTGCGAGGCTAATCAGACACGAATTCAACAGGTGAAATAGCCATTAAAGGTCCGTAACACGCCTTTGGCAGGTGAAAAGAAATTTTTGCCATTGTGACTACCCTTTGCGGCTCTCAAAAGGGTTGGCTTGATGAGTAAAAAACATTCGGAGAAAACACCTTTCGGGTTGGGAAAAATAAAAGTCCAGCCGCCTGGAAAACACATCTATCTTGTTCGCCCCTAGCTTTTCAAGACACGCGTCATTTCAGGCCCTCCAGATATTTTTAGGGGGGAGGGGGGAGGGGGTTCCCGGCTCAATGCATAAAAATTCCAACACTTTTCCGGAGATCGCGGGGGAGAAAATACGGAAATGTCTACAACTTGTGTCGCTTGCAGCTTGAGCCAAGTTGCTGTCAGTTGCTGGTGTCAACGAAAGAATTTCTAGCAGTATATCACTCCACCATGGTGTATGAATTCACCTTACACGATCTGCCGGGTCAAAGGTCGGTCATGTTGCCCTCGAAAACACACACAAAAAAAAGTCAGATGCAGGTAAGAATTGAAGCTTATCACGAGTGTCGCGCGGTTACATCACGACTCCAACGTTGATTAACATGACGCGACTCCCAAATAAATTTTTTAAAAAAGGTCGTGATTTACGATGCGGAGGTCGACCATTAAGTCTGTCAACGCTTCCCACGTAATGACATTAGCATTCGCAAACCAACACTAGGTTCGTGGCTTGGTTTCCTATTGTCCACGGGCGAATCCACAAGCGATATTAGAAAGTGTTTTAACACTCTCCAACCAAGCTTAGCAAAATAATCGATAATATTTGTCCGAATTAGCTATTTAGCTACTGTGACTAAAATATTGTAATAGCATGGGCAATTTTCTCAATGCATTTATTTCAAGGTACCGTACTTTTAGCTTAGGAGAGGTGAATCATTTGTTTAAGCCAATATCAAGAACACACTAATTCAATCCTGTCCACGCTCCGTAAGTATTCTACTTGCTGAAATCCCCATATATATAAAGCTCAATATTTGTACGTATTAATAAATGTATGTATGTCACGCCTAATTAAGCCACTTCCCGGGCACGGAGAGCGCTCAAA
>JYFJ02006232.1:0-20567 GCA_000934665.2 Catajapyx aquilonaris | reverse complement strand
ACTTACGACGTTCAACTCCTGGACGGTCGACACACGCGCCGCCATATCAATCAGCTGCGCTTCCGCTCGGTAGGGGAGATGGCACCCCAAACCCCAGGTCCGGTAACCTTGCCTCCATGTTCCTCCCATGAAACAACCCTTCCGTCTTCCCCCTCACAAGTTGCCGCCCCGGTTATACCCCACCTTACCCCCCAGCCAAGCCCGATGGATCCTACCAGGGAAGATACCGTCAACAGCCCGGTGAGGCCGGCCCCGGTGGACGTGGGTCCTCGCCGTTCGGCCAGGGAGCGCCGGAGGCCTGCCTATCTGACCGATTTCGATCTTGGGAGGGAGGATTGTCATATACTGCCGCCTAGCGAGTAATTGTAGCAAGACTGCCTCCTAGCGGGAGGATGTAATAACACTCAGTCTGGAATAGAGAGCTAGTGCGACCAGACGTTGCTTGTTGTTCCTGTCCCCCAAACCCCGTACCTTGATACGTAACAAGTTCCTACCAACAAAGGTAACAATACAGAGTTACAGACAATCATTGTTGACTTAGAAAAAATCCCTACAAAAAATAATTGAAGATACACAGACACAGACATATTTAAGTCCACAATGCATACCTCATTTTTCAGATCATTTTTCTCACTGTTAAAAATATCAGAATAACGATGACAATATTTTAAAGGGCCATACTGTCACGGTGCTGTCACTGAAACAGATGCCATCACTGTGTCTGTTTCTGACAATTATTGTCCCTTATTGGCAGTTGGCACACAACATTTTCTTCAAAGATTTTACTGGGTCTATTACAGGAGTAGTTCCCCAACCTGGGGGTCGCAAAGCCTTTTCCGGAGGGGGGGAGGGTGTTCGCGCGTAGCGGCGATTATTTTTATCGGTTTAAAAATAACTAAAATAAAAAAAATAAAGTAAATGAATTTTATAGGGAATTTCTTCACGAGGGTTCTCACCAGCAGTAATGATGTATCCTTCAGATGGATGAAATGCGCGAAAATAAATTCTTCTCGTCATTTATCTTATCACCTGGTGATATGTGTTACTCTGATAACTTGAGTTGTTTGGCAAGAAATGTATCCTGCAAGAGAAGTTAACTCTGAGCGAACTGGTGCACTAATCACTAATAAATAGACTCTATAGTAATGGGGCAAAAGCAAGGGTCACCCAGAAACGGTTTATTAGACGATATAGCCTCGCACAAGGCCTTCTCACGAGCTGCTACAACACAAAGCCTCATCCCTCCCTGTCCTCCATCCAGATCCACGCCATCTCTTGACCAACTCACACAACCAGCTCCATCTACTGGGCACGGAGGGTATCATAGTCTTATAAAGTAACTAAGTCTGATTAATACGAAGCGTTGGTTTCTATAGACATTTCCATATCCTACATGTTATTTTTCATGATTTGCGCCAAATTGGGGCATGTCTGCAATAAAAAGAAGAGAATAGAGTTAGGCTATATGAATTAGTTAGTGTCAAAGCATGCATGTTACCGTATCCAGTTTCTTGATAACACAAGCTCCAATTGATGCAAATTGCACACACTCTTTGTCATTCATATTGTATGTCTTCCCTGAAATTTAATTTTTAAGTTTTCATTATGGATTTTTTTTAACGAAAACACTTTACAAACAAAGGCTATTAACTTTGCACAGCATAAACTAACAGCACTCACCCTTTTTGAAGCATTTATTATCAATAATCTCGATTGCAGATTTAAACTCTCCTTCCGGAAGTTCTCCAACGAGCTTTCCTAATGCATCTTTGTCTATTGCACCCTGTGATGTCACCTACAAATCATGGAAGAAATAAATATCGAACTTCTAAAATGTGCCCGTATATTAATTAGGCGTAATAAACATGTGATGTGATCTTACTATGCCTGTCTCTTCAGCAACGCACTTCACGATGCACTAGAAGTTAAGAAAACATTCAGTATATCACAATAGTTCCCAAGCAGTTGTGCGGTTCGAGTCACTGGTCATAACTATCCACTAATGAATAACAACAATCATTAAGCATCTGAAGAATGTGTGTTAAACAATTTTAATACTCACAAATTTGGTCTTCGATTTGGAGCATTCCATGATTGAAGATATTAGGGTATTATCCTTCGGGGGCAGATCACAGCCATTACTCACGGTACACACCTGAGAATTGAGTGTAAAAAAATCAAAGTGTTTGTCATTTTGTTACAAACAGTAGTAGCATAATCCGGCAACAGCTAATTGCCATTATGATTAACTCTACATAATTTCTCACCGCAAGAAGTAAAATCATGCAGTACTTCATAGTTACACTTTACAGGACCGTGGTGTCAGGTCTTCTTTTCTCTATCTAGTGTTATATAAAAATGAAGTGGGACAAAAATAATATTCCCCACTCTTTCCTGTCATGCCATATATGTCAGATGCATGCAGAACTTCTTTTATTTTTTGGGGGTAATATATGGCCAGTTGAGGATGCACCGCCCTGCCATAAAATGTTGACACTTTTCAAATTCACACTTCCTGAACGTGGCTTACTTGTTAGAACGACAATCATGCCAGGCCTGACTTCGCAACATCCCTTTTCCTTTTCATCGGTCTGCATCAGTGCTCGGAGTGGTCACAATGCGTGGTTGGCTCACACAAACACGTTTACTTTCGTGTTTATGGCCGGAACCGGGCAGTATTTAACACCTCGTTTTGACGAAGGGAATGACACTAACTTGTACAGTAAGTCTCTTGCTTACTTCAATGTTGGTGTTACATATGCATGTCACTCGCAAACTAATGATAATAAAGATCAGAGTACAGGTAATCGCAAACTTTGGCTGAATTATTTTATTTGGGATACACGATATTACATGTGACGACTTATATAAATCAACAAAGATTTTTAGTCACACAACAATGTTTATGGTTATATTCATACAAGTAACAGACAGATGGTTGACCCTCAGGAAGACTTTTTGTAATTATAAATAATTGCATCCATTTAACCTAAGTAAGCTTTGTGCTCTAATAATAACCTGTGCTTTAAAATCAAAATAGAGTAAACAATGATTGAAACAAGTGCTAGGTAGGAAAATTGACATTTTCTTTCTGCATTGATAGAACGTGCTTCATAATAAGTAAAACAATAATGGGTGTTATTAGTCCTACCAAGTGACCAGGTTACAAATATTCTACATGTTGTTTCTTATGATTTGTGCCACATTGGGGCATCTCTGCAATAAAATAGCGCATAAAATAAGCTGTAAATCAGTGAGTATCAAGTCATGCATTTTACCTTATCCATTTGCTTAATCAAACATGCTCCAAATTGTGCAAATGACACGCAATCCTTGTCCTTCATATTGTGCTTTATCCCTGAAATTATTATTACATTTCGACGTTTTTCTTTACACTGAATATTTGACACATAAAACTCCTCAACTATCAGCACTCACCTGGTCTGATGCATTTCTTATTAACAATCTTGAGTGCATCTTTAAATTCCCCTTCCGGCAAGTCTTCGAAGACCTCTGCTGCTTTCTCTTCGTCTATTGTGCCCTGAGATGTCACCTACGAATCACGAGACATTTCAAGCTCCTCAAATGGATCTATGTATCAATTAAGCGCTTACTATGCCCGTCTTTCCAGCAACGCACTTCACAATGCACTAGTAAGTAAGAAAACAATGTTTAATGTCACATCGATGTCACAATAACTGAGAAACACAATATGGTAACAACAAACATGATTGAGTTACGTCTCTGAGAAATGTGTTCTAAACTTTCTTGTTCAATACTTACAAACTTGGAGTTGGATTTGGCGCATTCAACTATGGCAGATATGAGGAGAGTATCCTTCGGAGGAACTTCACACCCTTTACTTAAAGAACATATCTGAAAAATGCGTGAGATACGTCAGTGTTCGGAATATTAGTCACAGCTGCAAAAAAGTCATTATTAGTAATACGACAAAATGTCTCACCACAAGAAGAGAAAGCAAGCAGTTTTTGATAGTTCTACTGAGTAAGACCATAGTTGCAACAGTTCTTTCCTCCAGGTTATGTATACGGTAGAATACCTTAGAAATAAAATCGACCCAACATATCCCGCACTGAACCCTGCTGCCCTGTCATGCAATGTTTGTGCATGCATCATAAATATGTGGATTTCTTTTATAACTTTGGTCATAAGCAGCCAGCTAAGGATGTGCCCCACCTTTGCATAAAAGGGTCTTCACTTATCAAATGAGCATCCTGAAGCACGAACACCAGAGGAAGCAGGGCGGACGTTGTAACTTCTCTTCTTTTTCATCTGATAGAGCCAGTGCACGCAGTAGTCATTATGCTGAGTAGAAGTGTTGGAAAAACCTGGGAGTTCAATACCGTATACCGGTATACGTCCTTTTTGCAACAATCACTTAGTCCAAGCAAAAGCTGCGAAAAGGGCGAATTCGCAAAGTGTCATTGTTACATGCACAGTACATGCTTAATACAATATTCCACATGAGCATGGGAAGTATATTTTGTGCACAATTTCCAATTTTCAAGATTTTACGTAGCATTCTTTTTTCTAGAGCAGTTTGCAGGTTTTTTTTTGTTTTTTTTTGCTCTCCTGAACAATTATGAAAATGTTGAATTCGCCTATTTGCATATTGGCGACGATATATAAGTGTTTCAGTCCTTTTGATTCATTAAACCAAAAAAATCAAAAAACAGAAAGTGTCAAAATGACATTCACATTTTTGACAATAGAAAAAAGGACCAAAGAAGCACGGTGCTGCATTTGTCATTTTTTAAGTTTTATTATTAAACTGTATGACTATAAAATTTTAATTGCAAACTTACATAAGGGGGTTATTGCATAATTATTTCTGATAGCATCAGTCGCGACACATTAATTGCAAAATGTCTTGCTTTGAAAGTTGTTTTATTTGGAATACACAATATTACATGTCACGATTGTGTGTGGGAACTGGAAGGATTTAGTCTGTGTGCATATTAAGACTAGTTGTCTTATTACATTGCATTGTGATGATAAATTTTCATTCGGGTCTCTTTAGTGGTTTATCCATACAGATCTAGCAGGTGATTAATTGGCAAGAAGAGGATTAATATATTCACCAATATAATATATCGTTCTGCGCTAATTATATAAGTCATTTAATTTACATATCACAATGGAATGAAAAATGTTTTAGATCCATTTTAATACTTTCACGTTAGTAAAATCAAGAGTTTCTTGCTGCAGTGCTACAATGTGCGTCATAGTATATGTAAAGCCATAATGGGTGTTCTTAGTCCTATCGACTGAGCAGGTTGATTACTACATTACAAATATTCTACAAGTTACTTCTTACGATTGTTGCCACATCGGGACATTTCTGCAATAAAAGGAAGAGAATATAACTGGTTGTGAATCAGTCAGCGTCAAGCATACCAGAAGCATACCTTATCCAGTTGCTTAATAATGCAAGATCCAAGTGTTGCAAATGACACACACTGAGCGTCATTCATATTGTATGTCTTGCCTGGAATTCAATTTTAAGATTATGTACTAACTAACATCATCAACACTAATATACACATAATTAACTTGCATCACTCACCCTGTTTGAAGCACTTATCTTTTGTAACCGCGAATGCTTCTTTGAATTCCCCTTCCGGAATTTCTCCAAAGAGTTTGTCTACTCCATCTTTGTCTATTGCACCCTGAGATGTCACCTACAAATCATGGGAGAAATACTATACACGACAAACCTCTAGAATGTGTTTCTATAAGAAATGAGTTTCATCTGCTCTTACCACTCCCGTCTTCTCACATGCGCACTTCAAAATACACTAGTGAGGCAAGAAGACAATAGTCAGTATCACACAGTTAGTTACATTTTCCGAAGGGTTTTCACAATGTTCAATACTCACAAATTTGGTGTTCGATTTGGCGCATTCCATGATGTCAGACATGAGGCGATTATCCTTCGTGGGCAGATCACAGCCATTACACAAGGAGCACATCTAAGAAATGAGTGAAAAATAATAATCAAAGTATTAGAGATATTGTTACGAACAGTATTCGGCTATTTCTACTAAAAAACTATTGTTAGTAATACTACGTAATTTCTCACTAGAAGAATGGAAAGAGTGATGGTTGCATTGAGCAGAGCCATATTATCAGACTGATTTTCTCCAGGGCACAAGAAACTATGAAATGAAATAGTCGACAAAATATATTCCCCAATGAAGTGTGCCTTGCCATGCGCATGTATAATATTAGTAATATCAGGTGCTTACGTCATGAGCCAAAGCTTATTGCCCCAGTCATATATTATGTCCAGTTAAGGATGTGCCCACCCTACTATAAATTGTTAACACTTCAAATTTACACGTCCTGAATACGACTCAGAATGAAAATCATGCAAGGTCGGACTTCGCAATATCCCTTTCATTTCATAATATGCACGGAGTGTTCAATATGTGTAGTTGCATCATGCAAATTCTTGATGATTATGGCTGGATGACCACTACTTCTAACTAAAACTAAGGCGAGTTGGCTAGGGAGCATAAACTCTCAAGTGCATTATTTTGACTGAAGGGAAGAATATGTTACTATGACAAATGAGGGTAAAATAGTAAAATAGTTTAGACGAGTTCTTGTACCAACTATAAAAATAAGTACTATCAACAGGAAGGAAATGACAAGTGGGAATTGGAATGAGTCATGTTCTCCAGAAGATTCTTCCTCTACTGCGCAAGTCGATGGAGATTGGACCATGAAAGTGTGGGAGGAGCTATAGACTGCTCTTCGACATGACGAGGACTAGCGAAGATCCGCCATGATGAAACACGCCAAACTCATTCTGGTCGTCAGTGGTGATACAGCCGGTGGCAAGTGGTCCTGAGGCGGAAGAAAGAGGGTGTGGCAGCAGACTGACCAGGCCTAGTGGCTATAGACCTACCACCAACAGTGCAGAAGATTCAACACCTGTTGGGAAGAGACTAGACTTCATCAGACCGGGCCTCACAACCAGGAGAGGGACATCCGCCATTGATGGTGGTGAGTAAACGTCTACAGTGAGGCCAGGGAGGGGGTGTTGTCCAGTTGGTAGTTAGGGTTGTGCAAATGGGGTTCCCTCGGACGGTCGTAGCAAATGCCCTACTCCTAGTCCCACGGATGGCAGGTGCGAAGGTCTAGGACTAGGGCCATCCCATAGAAGTTCGTGGTTCACTCGTGTTCACTTTAGGTATGCACAGGTTCCAGCCAAATGTGCATTAAGCTATAGTTTATGCGTGAGGCACCTAAAATTCAGTGAACTGTGAACTGTCGGTTAAAAGTTTGGAGAAATATTCATATGATAATATCGTTATCCTGAACCAAAGAAGTGACGTCACAACAGCCGCAAGTATAATGGCAACTAAGCAATTATATAGGCAAGGACGTTAGTACCGGTACCTAAATTCCGAGCCAAATTCTTACGCCGAGACTAGAGGAGTGCAGATAGCTAGTACCAGTATAGTGGACACCTACATTGGTATCACGCAGTTGTGAGGGAGGCAACATGGAGGTCGAGATCAACCCAGATCATGAGTTATATCCCAAGGTTCGAGGATTTTCTCCATGGGTAGAGTTGGGTAGAGTTAACTACTTTTCTCGAGCATTTTTCGCGGGGTCCTCGAGCTTCTCCTCGAGCTGTGTCCACAATCTAATGGCTTTATTTTCGTTTACCAATAAATCAAACTAGACCAGGGAAAAAAACAGTTAAGCGCTACGTGTAATTTTTGAAGGCCCCCGGATAAAATTCGGTGAATATTAATAGCTACCAAGCATTGCGTCTGATGATGTCATGGGAAGGAGGAAAATCTGTCTCTCCCACGGTCTCTCCTTCACTTTCATGGTAACGCGACACTGGTGTCTGGAGAAAACACTTTTATGGCCGCGATAAGGGAATCGTGACAGTCTGAGGCAACCCACCCTGTCATAAAGGATGTTGGATCAAGTCTTGGGTCAAGTCCACATCCTCGAACCTGGTCATACACATTAATTTCGTGACATTACATAACTGTATTCCAAAATCAGAGAGGACTATGACGCAATGCCCCCAAATAAAGAAGAGAAGGTGATGAAGTTGTGGATTGTCTGAATGATGATTGGAATGAAAGTTATAGGAATTGTGGGTTTTTTCCAGAGCCAAATATGCAGAGTGACACGCCTGCACTAAGATTCATCTTTATCCTGATGTGGGTAGTTGAAGATTGACTTGACATCCTGGTTGCTGAGGAGCCCTATCTGCTTTGGCAACACCCAGAAGGACCACAGACACTTTGAGTGGCCATAGTTTGGTGTATAGGCTACTGCTGCATGCTGAAGAGGACGCTTTTTGGGTCTCCTGATGATGGATTTCCACTTTGGCCGCGTCCTGATGGGCAACATAATTTGGTGTCATGCCGTGATGCGAGATAATAAGGTATGTCGCAGTTATTTTGTGCTAATGTGGAATATTGAAATAATAGGTTTTTAAAAGTTGTCATTTTGATAACTTATTATTGAGGTTGGCTTGTCACGCTACAAAGGGTTAGGGAATTGTAATCCTACTATGCAAGCATGCTAATTGGCGACCCTGACTTTCAGGTCATGAGTACGTCTTACATCCTTGGGGTGTGACTGTTAGCTGCGGATGGACAGCAACTTGGTGGACCATCATTCTCAGCAACAGATTTGGCAGAAATAATGGATCAAGAGGGTGCTTCCGTGGAAGAGACATTGAAGGCCAGGACCCACATAAATGACTCTCTTCGACATCCACTGTCGTAATTCCTGGAGATTTTGATAAGTTAGTTGTGCTTCTTTGTAATACATTAGTACGCCGTTCAGTAACACTATCCTGAAAGCGGCGATTTAACGGGTGGAGTGTGCTAGTTTCATAATAATCTGCTCTCCATTTTCCCTATCACTTACTGTTTTCCGGAAATGTTAATGTGATAATTTGATCACTATAACTTGCTATACAATTAGCTTACATTTCATGAAAATTGCTGAATAGATTACAATTTTCCTAATAATCCAAATAATAGGCCTATATTACTTCAAAAATTTGAGAAAAAGCAGAAAATCATATCTGGTGTTAGTGTTGGCATAAATATTTTCAGATAATTATAATCAATGTGAAATAATAGAATTTCAGGCACACTCGATTTAGGTTTGGTTTGGTTGATCTCATCAATACTGTTGAAAATATTTAAACTTTTGTAGGGTAGTGTAATCGATCTCAAGGAGTGAAAATGAAACAAAGTACAGTACATTTTCGAAATGGTTAGGCTGTAAGGCACAATAATTTGCGGTTTGTTCAACCGTTTAACTGACCATTAAGGACTAATTGTATGAGTAATTACATATATACCACAAACTTAGTAAATCTGGATTTAGTTATGAAAGGTCAGGTAAATAGTTGGAGAAACCAGCCTGTATTTCTTAATAAAATTTCTTATAAATAAAATTATGCTAGTGCAAATGGTGTCAAGTGCAATCTCACTGTAGGGCCTACACTGTACTGTATAACAAACTTCCAACTAATTCATTCATACATTTATGAAAATGTGATGTAATGAAGGTTCCCATCAGTGCCAAAAGTTTGAGATAATTGTTAATTTAATTACAGCGAATTAGCTATCGATTCTTTAGGTTTGTTTATAAAAACGGCAGAGGCGACACTAAATTTAATGTTGCAGCTAGTAGTAGCATATGTAGATATCATCATGTACAATGTAAGTGCCCATTCAATTACCTGTTTCTAAGGAATGTTGGGCGAGACACCCTCAGCTTCACCTGAGGGTGTCTCGCTCTTCATTTCCTCGAGAGAATCCAAATAACTTTGCAAGATATTATTTTCTATGATTCAAGGTATTGTGTGATTAGGATCGACGAACATTTAGAGGGTTAGAGTAGCATGTACCGGACACGTCCATCTGCAAGAACGTCTCTAGCATGACTGTGAACCCTGCTGTTAGTGATTTCCCAGCAGGAAGAAGCTGTTGCCTTTGCAAAATTGTTCATGTCAGTATTGAGAAGCAATGAGATCACTCTGTAGGATCGTCAGAGTTGCCAGCATTTCAAATATCAGGAACCGCTTTGGAAATTTGATGCTGCAGAGTAATTCTTGTCACATAATTGTACCCAACGGAGGATCTTGGAGATCTTCCTCCGGTGCTTCGATCCAGCTGGAGAATCTCCAGTGACATTGCGGGTTATGTAAAGCACCATTGTACAGACCCAGTGATGGCCTTCATTGCTCTCAAAATTCTCGAGTGAATCATAGAGATCAGGTAAAGTGAAGGAAGCATGGAACGCGTCGTCTGTTCTGGAAAGGTGAGTTCTGAATCACGCTCCCCAATCTCAATAAATGCACATGGATGTGTCATCCTCTGTCTCGGATCACTGGAAATTGATGTACCATGAGGAAAGTGACAGTTTGCAGTGTCCAGCCTCAGTTGTCACGAACCCTTACCGGGCAATCAGCCATGGCTCCAGCGAAAAGACCCATCTGATGCAAAGCAATGTCGTACGCTATTCACATGATCAAGAAAGTGAAAGGGGCTAAGCATCGACAGGTAGATGTGGATTCAAAATCAATACCAAAACAATGAGACAATGTGCTAGCTTTTGGGATTCACCCACGTCTCCAGGTGTGTGGCGAAGGAACATTAGAATGGTTGATAAACGGTCATTATAAATGGAGAGCCACAACCTACACTCCCATACATTTTGTAATGATCATTTATCGATTCTTCTTTCATGTAATCTTCCTTCACCTCTTCCTGGAAACATGAGTGAAACCCAAAAGATCGCACATTATCCCATTGTTTGGTATCGATTTAGATATCATATCGACCTGTCGAAGCTTAGCAACTTCCACTATCTTGATCATAGTAATACGACATTGCATTACATCAGCAGGTGTCTCTTTTCGCTTTAGTCATGACGTTTGATTGGTCGGAAAGGTTTCGTGAAAACTGCGGCTGGACACTGCAAACTGTCACTTTCGCATGTTAAAATCAATTCAGTGTCCGTAGCAGAGGCTGACCAACCCATACGCATTTATTGAGACTGGAGAGAGTGAGCCAAGACTCTTCTCTTCCAGAAAAGACCACGCATTCCATTATTCTATTATCTTTCTTGCTCTCTCTGAATGACTCGAGAACATTGAGGGCAATGATGGGCTACCATTAGGACTGTAGAAAGTGCATTACATAACTTGCTCTGTTGCTAGAGATTCTCCTGCCAAGTCGAACCTCTGGATGAAGCGATCCAAGAGCTTCCGTTGGGTATATGACTGCAATAAGGACCTTTCTGTAGCACTCAGATAGCCAAAGAGGTTCACGGTATTTACTGTGGTGGCAACTGTGACTATCCAATAGAGTGAACTCCGTCTCAATATTTACATTAACTTTTTGTATTGTCAACACCTTCCTCTAGTAGGTAAATCATTCACATCAGAGTTCACAATGATGCCTGAGAAGTTCTTGCTCCATCTGGAGGTGTCCTTTACGTGCTACACTTTTCATCTAAACGTTGGAAAAGTATAGTCCGAGTCACTCAGTCACTTACCAGACACATATCATTCCATATCCAATAAGTTTCCATAAGTATCACAAGTTGCCAGGAGAAGTTGCGCCGGAGGCTTTATTCCGCCATGAGAGGATGAGACACTGACGATCAGAATATGTCAACGGGCAGGACCAGATTGTCAGTCCCAGGTTATGGACAAGTGTATTAAATTTAAAATGAGTTTATGAAATAACAATCGAATAACAGTTTTTAACTGTTTCATGAATGTCATGTTTTGATTGGTGCATTGTGATGCATTGTATTGGTAACATTATGGGGGACACGGTGGTATAGTGGCTATGCCGCTGGCCAGCCAAGAGGGAGGTACTGGGTTCTGATCCCGTCCCCGTCACCTTCCTCTTGGTCGGGTATTTTTTCGATTTTCACCCGACGTGTCCGGGCAGATTCGCACTCCCTTCTCTGCCCAGGGCCAGAAGAAAAGGTCTGGGTCTTTAGCTCATCCTTACTCTAGAACACTTCAGAAGCGCCCTCCCTTGGGAACATTCCCCCTTCCTTATGTCACCACCACCATCATTAAAGGTTATTAATCTTATTATTATATTAAAAGATTAGCAGGGATGTTCCCAGACATTCCGTTTTACAAGTAAATAAGATGTAAACTAGACTACGACATACATTTAAGTAATAATATGTAAACAACTCATTTTATAATAATATGTAAGTTTATGTGTCATTTGCTATTTACCATCTGTAACCTACTCTATCATGCTACTTGGCATTTGTTGCCTGCATTCCGAAATATACCATGTATTTATCTATCCTGATCCATGAATTTAAATAAATAAAACTCATTGTCAATCAATTATGTGATTTTGTTTTAGAAGCTCTACAAACCCATGGAAAGTTTCAGACCATCGTGTACTCAATATTTCACACTCTCGTGGAATTCACCAAAAAGTAACCCGATAAAAATGGGGAGAAAGAGTCAACATTTCCCAAAAGATGTAACACCTTTTTCAACGTTATTCAATCTGCACTATGTAAATGGTAGTCCGAACTGCTCAAGTTCGTCCGAAGTGTAGATAAGTTGGCAGTAACTTCCAGGAAAAGAGTGGTCCAGGACGGAGGAGGTCATTATCCTAGAGAAATATTGTCACCCGTCGGAAATTACTGATACGGAAGAGGTGGATACAAGGTGAGTCAGATCTTCATGTCGCACGGAACACGGTGGCTGGATTGGCCCAAAACAAAGTCTTAACTGTATAGGGTGAAAATATGGGAACATCAATGACATTACGTGCTGTGCAGAGGCAAAAGGGTCGTCCACAAGAAGGTGCACACTGGTTCATGGACTACTGTGCCCCAGAGGGCAGCAACTGATAATTATGATGTTATGAATCGTAGCTTCCATTGCATACAGTATGACGTGGAAAGGACCACTGTGCACCGGTCTCCCCTACACATTTTTGGGGAGTAGTTACCCCCTTGCAAATCGCTACATTCTAAAATCAGGGTCACTCACTTGTTAGTCATAGGCAGGTTCATTATACAGCACATTAGACTGATTAATTCAGAGTGCACAATAGTGTAAGGAATCCCAACAATATTCTTGGAGACAAAGAACAAAGCATAACATTTGATCATCAGGATTGCGAGAAAAACAAGCCATCATCTGACAATATTAGCAAGATACACCAATGATGCTAAACAATGGGACATAACTAGCTGAGGAAGAATGGCCAAAGAATGTGAGGGACAGCATAGTGTACACAGGAAGGAGAGGACACGTAGCTAGGAGTTCTTGGAATGAGTCATGTTCTCCAGAAGATTCTTTCTCTACTGCGCAAGTCGATGGAGATTGGACCAGTGAAGTGTGGGAGGAGCTGTAGACTGCTCCTCGACATGACGAGGACTAGTGGAGATCCGCCATGATGAAACACGTCATACTCATTCTGGGCATCATTGGTGATACAACCGGTGGCCATGTTCCTGAGGCAGAAGAACGAGGGTGTGGCGGAGTGACCAGGCCTTAGTGTCGACCACCAACCGTTCAGAAGATTCATCTGTTGGGAAGAGACGAGGGACAGTCAAACAGGCCTCACAACCAGGAGAGAGATATCCACCGTTGATGGAGGTGAGTAGGCCTACGCCTAAATGTCTCCAAGTCAGGGAGGGGTGTTGTCCTGTTGAAGTGTCTACAAATGGGCAACACTGGGACGGTGGTGGCATAGTTCTAGTCCTACGGATGGCAGCATTGGCAGGTGCGAATGTCTAGGATAGGACTAGGATCCAGTGACGGCGCGTACGGGTCGCGGGGCCCGGAGCCACGTCAAGCGAGGGGCCCCTCCTATCGGGGCGTGGGGGCGGGGTGCACACGGGGCAGGTGCTTAGGGCCCACAAAATTTAGGGGCCCCGCTAAGGTTTTTTTTTTCGCCAATTCCTCTGCTGTCATTTAGGCCTAGGCCTACTGATAAGTCATAGGTGCACCGCATCGCTTTAGCATAGTTGGAAACTCGTAATTTTTGTATATAGGTTCTTATTGGTAATTAACGGCGAAAATAAACATTAATTTCATGGCAATCGTACTNCCCCCCCCCCCCCACCGCCGCGCGCTAGGGCCAAGCCATCCCATCATATAGAAGTCCACTTTAGGTCTGCACATCTATGTACGGCTTATCCAGTCTTTTAATTATTGGTATGTAACTCTTAACAGCCAACTGTAATTTAGTGATAGGCACCTAAATATAACGTCGTTAGTTGTGAATGGCCAGTTACATTTGGAGAATTAGGCATTTGATATCATCATGGCTTTTCAACCAGGACAGCAAAGTCACTGACGAAGCAATGGCTTTCAATAGATAATAATGGCGACTTGGTGTTTCGAGTAAAATGGGAGGGATCTCAGCACTCAAATTCATATGCCGAGACTGTACTGTAGGTACTATGGGGCTCAAATTGTTTTGGCCACTTTATCCTGATCTTGAAGCAACCCTTCACACACACATATACCTGCTCACCATGGGGCCTGTGCGAAGGGTTTTTTCAAGACCAGGATAAAGTGGGCAAAAGAATTTGAGCCCCATAGTACTTACTTAGTAGATGATGTGTATTGTGATCGATGATACCAGTATATAGTAGACACCTGCTGGCACCATGCAGTTGTGTATATAGTCTTGGTATAGTGGACCTGTGGACGGCAACATGGAAGTCAGAGATCAGCTCATATGGCCCATAACGTGATATACAGTATTCCAGGGTCGGATGATTTCCTCAATCTTCAAACCCCATTTTCAGCTGTGACAAATGCCCCTTTTGATGTACACTTTTCTCAGGACCTCAGAAACAATCCCCCCTGCCATTTAGTGATGATAACTCGAATATTCCAAAAGAGTGACATGTGCCCTTTTTGCCAAAAGGGCTTCGATTGTTATTTGTTACACTACACTGGTTCGAAAATCCTCAATTTCTGCGGAGGTCGATGAATTGCACATAGGGAGGTAATTGGTAAGGTTCTGTACACAGGGTGTGCCAGAAGTTTCTCCTAAAATCACCACACGCACACACGTAATCATACTGCTACAGTAAGTCTATATCATAGGCTTCTTCCTGCGCACCATGAGTAAAAATAAAATGTCTTCCTCAGGTGTTCTATGTTTTAATTCTCACCTGTGCCTAATTTTACTTAGTTAAGGATCCGAAATTAGCATAAGTCGGGGGAAAACTTTTTACTTCACCCACACACGAGAGCACATAAGAGCAATTCCATCAATTCTTCGTAATTACTCCGTATTACGCAGCATGTTTATGAAAAATTGCTAAAATTAATGCGCTCCTTCGGGTGCACTTTTAAAATATTTTTAAGGAATTATAGGTAAAGATTAAATCGACATCACATCCATATTATTATTCTTCACGAAGCACTGAACAAAACTGTATGCTGGACATTTCTTAATTCGTCTTTATAACTAGCTGTAATGAACGACAATATGGGGAAGGAAAAATGACCAGGACGAAAAAAAAGCAATTTTCCGATTTTTTCATTATTTTCGGGGCATGTGGTATTTATCATGCAATAAGGATTGAACCAGATTGAACAAACAAGTAGTACCACATGTACCTCACATGATGCACTTTCTTGTGCGCAGTTTGCAAGTTCATACTAAATAGTCAAAAATCGATTTTTTTTTTCGCTCCTTTTTCTCGTTTTGAACCACTGTGCGACGCCTCGTACGCCTAAGTTTTGAAGGGGATAGAATTTGATAAAGATTAATAGCCAAATCATTGCGTCACATGTCATGAGAAGGAGGAAAATCTGTCTCTCCCACGGTCTCTCCTTCACTTTCATTGTGGTAACGCGACACTGGGGACACTGGTGTACCTGGAGAAAACACTTTTATGGCCGCGATAAGGGAATCGTGACAGTCTGAGGCAACCCACCCTGTCATAAAGGATGTTGGGTCAAGTCCACAACCTCGAACCTGATACATATATTATTAAGTGACATTAATCAGAGAGGGCTACGATGCCATGCCCACAAATCAAGAGGAGAAGGTGATGAAGTCGTGGACTGTCTGAACCCAGTAGGCCCTAACCAGTTCAAGGAGGCAACAGCCAGATATATAATTATTATATTCACTGCTCGTGGTTATAATTAAATTCATGAACGCTCTTCTCTTTATTCATTTAATTACCTGACATTTCGGCTTTTGAAGTTACACGTGACGTCACCTTCATTGCCATTGTTATTGTGTCTTGATGAGTATTGGCAACAATGTGAAGTCATTTAAATTTATTATTCGGATAATAAGAATAATGCACTTAGATAATGTCAGGCATAAAATAATCAGGTCTGCATTTGGTTAATAAATTCTGTATGATGAATGGTATGAAACCTATTGTAATTGTGTATTCACAGCCAGATATGCCGAGTACGCCCGCAGTAACAGCCACCTTGACCCGGACGTAGTTGAAGATTGACGTAGTTACTACCGGGTAGCTGAAGAGTTCCATCTGCTTTGGAAACACTGAGAAGGACCATATAGTCTACACTGAATGGCCATAGTTTGGTGCGGTTTGGTGTATGCCACCGATGCATAAGAAGACTCTTTTTGGTTCTTCTGATGATGGATATCCACTAAAAGCCTTCATCCTGACATGGCAACAATTTTACTTTGGTGTCACGTGATGATGCAAAATAAAAAGGTATCGTATGTCAGTTTTCTGTTCTAATGTGGAATTGAAAAAGTCCGATTCTCAAAACTTGAGTGAATTGTGTAAATGTTGATTACTTCTAAGGCTCAGGATAAATATGAAAATGTCATATTGTTTTGGCTACATTCAGATAGACCTTCAATTCCGACTCATGCTGTAGCGTTAAATACAAGAGATGACCAAATCCATCGCAGTCAAGACGAGTATTAGCACATTACAATATTCTAATTGGTGATCCTAACTTTCAGGTCATGAGTATGACTTATATCCCTGCGTTGTGACCGTCAGCTCCTGATGGACACATCTTAGCATCCTGGTGGATCACCTCTTCCAGCAACAGCTTCGTCAGAAATAATGGATCAAGAAATTGCTTCAGTGGCAGAGTAATTGAAGACCAGAACTTCTACAGCCGGTTTGTCAAAATGTGACCAGATAAATGACTCTCTACGACACCCATTGACCAGAGAGTTTCCTACGTTTGTTGTGCTTCTTGTAACACATTATTTTATTGTATGTTCAGTAACTACCCTGCAATGGTTTTGACGCACCATGCTTAATCTCATTCAAATTACTCCAAGGTGTTGAGAAGATACAGAAAATCACATATATTGCATAATGTGGGATAAATATTTTGCAAATAAATAATCAAAGTTAAGTAAGGCAATTTTTGGCACACTCGAATTAGGTTAGTCCACTCGCCAATGACTCAGAAAAATTGTCAAACTTTTGCCGGGTAGTGAAAATGAATCAAAAGTACATTTTTGAAATTCGAAATGGTTAGGCTGTAAGGCACAAATGTTGTTTACAGAGTGCATTTATTTCCGGTTGATTCAACCTTTTAACTGACCATTTAGAGTCTAACGGTAGGAATAATATATTACGTACCGGTACCATGAACTTAGTAAATCTGGATTTCGTTATGAAAGGTCAGGAAAATAGGTAAATCAGCAGGTATTGGGTGCCACCCTCTCAAGCCGAATGAGGTCTCAGACACAACTCATCTTAGCAAATTCTACGGAACGATAGATGAGGGTGTCTCGCCAACATTTTTATCTCATTGGAAACCATAATGTGCACCTCGAGAGTATGCTTCCTCGTTCGACTAAGAGGCAGCCCTTCGTTTTCTTGACAATGCATATGCATCATATGTGGAGAATCCAAATGACATCGAAAGATATTATTTCAAGTTTTTGAGTGACTAGGATCGGCGAACATTTAGAGGATTAGAGTAGCACATATCGGACACGTTCATAATAATATGCAACAGGAACTTCTCTACCATGACTGTGAGCCCTGCTGTCAGTGATTTCCCTGTAGGAAGAAGCGGCTGACATTACAAACAATTAAAGTCAGTACTGAGAATGAGTTCACTCTATTGGATAGTAAGAGTTGCCATCATTGTAAATAATTATCATGAACCACCTTAGAAATCTGATGCTGCAAAGGGATCCTTGTCACATATACGCAAAGGAAGATCTAGGATCTCCTCCTTCAGTTCTTCGATCCAGCTGGAGAATCTCCAGTGATATTGCAAGTTATGTAATGCACCATTGTACAGACCCAGTGATGGCCTTCATTTCTCTCAATATCCTCGAGCGAATCATAAGGATCAGGGAAGATGAAGGTAGATTGGCATACATGGTCTTTTCCGGAAGTGGGATTCCTGAATCACGCTCCCCAATCTCAATAAATGCACATGGGTGTCATCCTCTGACCCGGATCCTTTGAATTTGATTTAACATGAGGTAAGTGACAGTTGGAAACATCGAGCCTCAATTTTCATTAACTCTTACCAGGCAATCAGCCATGCCTCCAGCGACATGATTCATTCTGATGCAAAGCAATGTCGTACGGTATTAACATGATCAAGAAAGTGAAAGGGGCTAAGCATCGACATGTAGAGATGAATTCAAAATCAATACCGAAACTATGAGACAATGTGCTAGCTTTTGGGTTTCACCAGCGTTACCAGGCAAAAGGCGAAGGAACAACTATGAGAGAAAAGGGTCGATGAATGGTCATTATAAAATGGTGAGATTGAAGGTCATGGTACTATCTGTCTGCATTGAGAGACCGTCTTGCTTATTGTAAAAAGAAAGCAAGATAAATGCGATAACAAGTGAGGTGAAGCGTCTGAATTCGGGTTTTCACAAATAGAGATCCTTCACCTTATCTGTTATCCAATTTATCGAGCTTTCTTATTACAATAAGTAATGAGATTTCCCAATGTGACATGGAGAACCATAACCTACACTCCCATCCATATTTTGTAATGATCATTGATTGATACTTATTCTCTTAATTCTTCCTTCGCCTTCTTCCCGGCAGCCTTGGTTAAACCCAAAATATAGCACCTTGTCTCATTTTGTTTCGGTATCTATTTAGATATCATTTCCACCTGCCGAAGCTTAGCACCTTCCACTATCTTGATCATCGTAATACCACATTGCATTACATCCGAAGGGGTCCTTTCGTTTTAGTCATGACGTTGATTGGCTGGTAAGTCTTCATGAGAACTTATGCTGGACACTGCAAACTGTCACTTCACATGTTAAATCAAATTCAAAGTGTCCGTAACAGAGGATGACCAACTCGTGTTCATTTCTTGAGAACGGAGAGAGTGATCCAGGATTAACACTTCTATAAAAGACCATGCATGCAATTCTCCCAACACCTTTCCTGATCCCTCTGAATGACTCGAGAATATTGAGGGCGATGATGGCCACTACTAGGACCATAGAAAGGTGCATTAAATAACTTGACCTGTCACTAAAGATTCTCCATCTGGTCCGAACCTCTGGATGAAGATATCCAAGAGCTTTCTTTGGATATATGACTGTGATTGAGATCTTTCTGCAGCACTCCGATAGCCAAAGAGGTTCACGGTAATTACAATTGCGGCAACTGTGACTATCCCATAGAGTGAACTCCTTCTCAATACTACTTTAAATTTTTGTAATGGCACCTGCTTCCTCCAGTAGGGCAATCAAATACAGCAAAGTTCACGCTCATGGCAAAGAATTTCTTGTCGCATCTGAAGGTATCCTGTAAGTGCTATAATCTTTAACTAAACGTTGGAAAATTATAGTCTGGGTCACTCAGTCACTTAAACCAGACACATATCATCGACTATCCTTCCATATTTGGCAACGCCATGTGCGATGTAGTCGAGGACACGCAGGGCAGCACCTTTGTCCGGTGGAGTGGTTTAAAAGCGCATATTTCTGGTATTATGCAAAAAAATTACATAATAATTTCATATACTATAAAAAAGCAAAAGTTGCCAGGATAAGTTGCTCCTGAGGCTTCTTTCCACCCTGAGAGGATAAGACCCTGGCGATCAGAAGATGTCAATGGGTAGGACTGGATTGTCAGTCCCTCGTTATGGACAAGCCCATTAAAATAAGTTTATGAAATGGCAAAAGAGTAACAGTTTTTACTGTTTCAAGTATATCATGTTTTGATTGGTGCATTGTAAGTTGAAACATTATGGGGGACACGGTGGTGCAGTGGCTATGCCGTTGGCCAGCCAAGAGGGAGGTCCGGGGTTCAGATCCCGTCCCCGTCACCTTCCTGTTGGTCGGGTCTTTTTCTTCTTTTCACCCGACGTGTCCGGGCAGATTCGCACTCCCTTCTCTGCCCAGGGCCAGAAGAAAATGTGAGAAAAGGTCTGGATCTTTAGCTCATCCTGACTCTATAACTTGCTGTAACTCGTCAGAACCGGCCTCCCTTGGGAACATTACCCTTCCATATTTCATCGTCATCATCAAAACTTATTATTATACAGGGTGCTCAAAAACTCGCGGAAAGTGGC
Organism: Catajapyx aquilonaris; assembly: GCA_000934665.2. Classification (NCBI taxonomy): domain Eukaryota; kingdom Metazoa; phylum Arthropoda; class Diplura; order Dicellurata; family Japygidae; genus Catajapyx; species Catajapyx aquilonaris. The sequence goes on along the minus strand of JYFJ02006232.1, from coordinate 4 downwards.
CACG
>JYFJ02006231.1:0-20584 GCA_000934665.2 Catajapyx aquilonaris | reverse complement strand
GACACTGTACAGCTGCGTGGGTCAATTCCTACTTTTCATACCGTGATGTCTTCACCGTCAAGTCCTATGCCAAGCCGGTTTTGACATTATTTTAATTTACTCATCTGGCTGTGTCAATGAGTCCGTTTTGTCAAAACTGGTTGCGTGCCAAATTGGGAATATATTATTGGAGGTCTGTCATATTTATGCTTTCCCTTAATTCACATGCCCACCATACTTTGTCGCAATAATTGCAATTTGCGATTGAGATCACAATTATAATGATTGTGAATGTACTGCCGTACAGTACAGAGCTAGATGCGGTGTTTGGATGTTATCATGTGTTCCTTGATTTCACGAGCTATGTAGCCTACGTGTATATACAGATGGGAGATTAGATGGGTGGCGGTTTTATGCTCTTTCTAATACTATGTCCTTGGCTGCAATCATGAGGCATTGTTAGACAATGTGGTTGCTGTAGCCAGCTGTAGCCCAAAAAACACTACCCTACAAAGTGTTATAACAAGTCCACTGGAGAACCAGGATGTCTCGAGTTCCAACGCTTTACATCTGATGTGAAGTATCTTATACAACAATATTGAGACCTATAAATATTTTATATTGAGACGTGTGCTCTAAAATACACTCTCGCTGGCGCAGGTATACACCAATGTGATCCCACACTGATGAAGTATATACCATATCTGTTCATGCAGGCCCCTCATCACGTGGAACTTGTTCATCTTCTTGGCCTGACTGCAGCACAACAGGAATGCTGCTTGGATTGCGAGGTGCTAATATTGTCTTCGTTGCTCTTACGTAACTTATTGGTCCAACTGTTTGCCAACTTGCATAATAGGCTACCGGATTTTTCACTAACACTATACTTTCCAGCAAGTATAGGGTATTCTGATGTACAGTTGTAGCCTATACGTAGTATGTAGCTATGCTGTATAAGTAAGTAGCGTCTTTCTACTATACTCTTCACCATATATATATATAGTGTTGCAACAGCGCGGGAGTAATTTACGGTTGAATTTATTGTTCTTGGCATTTGGAAAAGTGATTTTAACTTATTACTACGCAGACAAAAAGGGATTCTTGAGGGGTGCACATGTTAACCCCCTCTAATCCTTCTTTGTCACTGTCGTAATATGCCTAATGGGAACAATGCACATGTGAAGTTGCTGTCGTCATAAGATCACCTTGGAATCTTGGATCATAGAACCTTTTCATATAGGCATCCTGACCTACTGAAAACAGTCGTCAGACAGGCTCTATGAGACATACCAAAGAGCAAAGGTTGAGTAATAAATTCTGGGAAAATAATTATTAAGTAAATAAGGGGCCACGTGGGATTTATTTCTGGCAGAATGGACGTGACCTATCACCATTGCGATGAAACGCATTTGGCGTCCATTAACACTGTCTTGCAATGTATATATAGTAGTCACTCGATGGAAAGCGCGATCGTCATTTTTCTTATCCAATCTCGTACTGCCTGGGGCTATACGGTCCGCATTGCGTCGGCGTAAAATTAACTTGATGTCTTCATCCCGTCTCAGCTGGGCATGTCAACTCTCGACTGACTCGAGTCATGAAGGTTCACGTATACCACTTGGAGCACGATGTGTCATCGAATAGCACGACTGATGACTGGACTTGTTCTATTTGAGCCTGAGTCCGGAATCAGTACTACGGTATAGGACTACAGGCCTATTGGTCATGAATCGTGATCCTTCAGTTTTCTGAAGCTTGTCTGAAGCTGTCAAATGAGCATATTATATGTAGCCTATAATATTGTTATTATGTGGGGGAAGGTATATAGGTAATTGACGCATGAACCAGCCCTTGATAATGGAGTATTTTGTCACATTTTGCTGCAGCGAATTATTATCTCCTATGACCTAGATGATAATTATGTTATGCATAGCGTTTAATTTTCAAACAATCCAGATGTAATTTAAAATGCAGGCATTATTCGTGAACACAATGAGGCGCCATTGGTATTTGCTATAGGGCAGGCCGCGCCGGGCTGCATATTTGCCTCGTGTCGGCGGGCGGCGGGTTCCATTCTGGGCGGGGGGTACCTCCTCGGCGGCGGGTTCCTCCTCGGGGGCTGCCCAAAAGTTTGCCAACGGGCCAAGCATTTTAGCTTTCTTATCACTTGGATGATCTTCTTTCGCCTATATCTTATTTGTGTGGTCTTCTCATTTTAATGAATGTATTAATGAATCATTTCTTATTCAGTTTCCTGTACGTTACATCATCTGATATAGGAGCATCTGACCATTTACAATGCTCTATAGTCTATATACTATATACTATAGTCTGTTCCTATATCCTCTCATCTGTTCCTATATATACTACTATAGTCTATATATACGCAGATGTTGCACTCTCATTGATGCATCTGAAGGTCGCGGAAAAGGTATATGGCGACAACGTCCTGTGACTCGTATATAATATTTACACGTTATACTCGTGTCTGCAAACACACACCTTCTGAACTCCCGATGATCACCTTGCAAATGTAGGCCTACACATCATATACAGGGTGTGTGTCCCTATATTCTTACGCGTTAGTTTCATTTTGCTGTGCTTGTTGTGGGGGCCGTGATTGGTTTTAGGTGACGTCACGAGCATATACTGTTTCCTACGGGATCTTACCGAAGAAATATATCTACTTATAGCGTGGCAGCATGGCAGGTCTGACAGTGTTGTCCTTTCACACAACCATTGCAATAGCCTATGTGTGGCATGTATACTCATGGACATAGTCAATGAATTAATAGGAACAGCCAGTGATACGCGCGGAACTACTATTCCAAGTGCAGATCAGTTTGCAGTCGTATTATTATCTGCTGTGTGTAGGATCACTAACTTTGAATGGCGCTCGATAGTTTGCGAGATGTGTAAAAATAATGTGGAATGTTATACAAGTATATTTTGAGTGTGTCTGCTGAGTAAGGATGGCAGCAACAATATTATTATTGCTCCAATGTAGTAGTAGTAGTATTGGTGGTGGTGGTGGTGGTGGTGATGATGATGATGATGATGATGATGATAATAAAATTATCTCATATTTACCTTGGAGGAAATACCTAAAATCACAGGGTGCATGATACATGCAATAACTTATAAAAGTAACGGCTTAGCTTACCCAGACTATACAATTTTATCATCATTCTAGCAAGGTTAGAGTTGTAGGAGTGGAAAAAATCACCTTCGCTATGTAACAGTGCCGATTGCTGGCTTGTGCCACGCTACATTATTTTGTCTATGAACTTTTATCGCGTCCACACAACAGTCTTATTGTGATCTGGATGGCGCAGGAGACAGCAGCGTCGAAGTAGGGAATATAATAAATTTCATTAGTGATCTCAAAGATGCCTTATACGTCGGAATGCTCTTGTAAACTGGTATGTTTCAGGTTATACTGAATTGAAGGGAAAGGAAAGTCAGCATCAACCACAGGTCTTCAGGTGGTAAAATGATGAGTCAATCAGCTGTATATAGACAGGTCCGTTAATTGGCGAAACAGTTCTTGCCACGAAAATGAGTCGTCGAAAATGGCCCTTCGTCTGCGCTGAGATAATACGCCAGGATGCAGGTGGAAACGTGTCTATCTCTCCTTTACCTCGTTACACTTCTTCAAGGAACAGTGCCGCATACTTCCGCACACGAGGATGTCGCCGTATTGTATGACTTGTTTCCTCAAGGTCCTTTCTCTGACAGTCAGCAGAGGTGCACACTGCTTCCACGTGCTGCAATGAAACAATGCAAACACCCTATGGCGTATAATACTACTTGTTGCCATACTTCTACTTCAGTAGCACATGTATGAAAGTATGTGCCCATTGTCCTGTATACATTAGCCTGTTAAGTTACAGCATTCGAATATGCAATAAAGTCGTGCCATGCAAATAGACATATTAGGCCTTTGCACAATTGCATTCTGTATCAATAGGAACACCCAAAACATATCTCTAAATGCAGTAAATATGCGACTGTTATATGAGTAGTTACATTAATGCAAACCAGGAATTTATGACTATATGCGATAGGACTTTGGAGTGTGGGAGGAAAAGGGAGGACCCCGAGAAAACCCACACCCACTCACGGACCTCTGATGTGTGAGGCTGTACGAGTATGTGCTGGTGATGACCACTCCATCGCCCAATCTCGCTTGTCGCTTGTCTCATTCGTATAACAATGGCTGCTCCTGCTGCGAGTCGTGAGGTCTTGCGTGAGGTATACTGCCTCTTATTCGCTCTGACTTGGGCATATATGCTGACTGAACCTGGATCAACTGTGCTTCCATGCACTTCCAGGGACTCATCGTCCACAATGCATGATCCAGAGTAGTCCTCCGAGGATATACATCCCGACCTCCTTCATCACCATAATTTCTCTGCGCTCGTGCTGCTTCATCATCTCTTGTCTCTCTTTCGATGTGGCGTCCGTTTCCATCAGCTCGTCTTGTGCTGCGTCATACTTTTATGTTTGGGTTCGGAATGCTTACACTGAAACACAATGATGATGGTCCAAATGTACACTGCATACTGGGTTAGTTGGGCCAGTGGCATCCACGCAGCCGAAAGAAAATGAAATGGCTGGAAAAAATGGTGCAGGACAGCATATTCCCTGAATTAGTAATTCTTGTCCAGTTATACACTTGTATTGGTTCTCAGGAGGCATATTCGACTAGCAGCAAGAAAATTTCCCCGTTCTTAAGTAGGGGAAGATACTGCAAATTTAATTCTTTCGATCATCTACTTTCTGCCATAATAATAATACTGTAGCAATAATGATATTTTTTATTCCTATGTGACGGAATACTTGGTGGTAAGAAAGGTGAATTGAGCCATAAATGCGGAGCCTAGTTTGTCGTGGTGATGGGAAAAAATGCTGACAAGAGCTGAAGTGATGTCTCGTATAAGTATAGCAGTAAAAAGGATTTGCGAGCGTCGTCGTGGTCTTTTTTGGGTGAATTTCGGCTGTTAGGACAACCACGCACGCATCACATATATATTTCCTGGAATTTCTTGTATAGTATAGTGTGAATATTCCGCCGGCTCTGTTATGCAGCAGAGAGAGGTCCAGAGATCCATCGGAGAGTCCTCTTCCGGCATCTTGACGAGGTCGTTCATCCTCAGACTTGGTTCCCAAACTGTTCTCTAGGTCGTTGTCATCATTCTGCTGCTCTTCATCTAGGATACCACACGGTGACATGGCATCATGGTCGGTGTACTTTGTCGTCCTTTCAGACACGTGAATGTGCTGAACTGTACATTATTATATGCTTCGAAAGTTTCAGAAATCGTATTGTTATTGTAATGAAGATGCCCGGAAGATTCTTGACGTCTGAGCGACAAGTAAGGTGGCACAGGGATGCTCATTGCTTTATGGTAACGGGCTCTATGGCGTCTGGTTGCTTCATTCATGCTTATCATATGCTTCACTCTTGTGTCCAAGAGCGTATAACTTACTTTCGTGGCCCCATAATCACAGTGGATAATTATTATTATTATGCTTTCTGTAGTGAAACGGAGCGAGGTTGAAGTGTCGACCACGACCAAAGGTATATAATTATAGGATAACCGGCCTGTATACACATGATGGCAGCAAGCACTCAAAATGGCTCACAAATCACTCGTCTCAATAGATGGTTGCACTTTATGGGACCTATATGGTCTTGTCCCGGTACAATGTGTGTTTCCATCGCTACACTATATAGGCCTATATATACTGCCAATAATCCAGAGGCTCGAGGGCCCAATTTCGTATGTCAACCAGAATTTTACCGACAATTTGAAGTTATTCTGTTTGGTGCCAATGGAATTCCCGAGTGTTGACATGGAGTAAGCGCATGATTTTAGTTTACGTCTCCTGTTTATGGGAATAGTGTTCTTGGCAGCTAAATAGTGGACAGAGTAGTGGGACAGGCCGTCCAGGTTTCTTTCTGACGGGAAATGGCTTATACACTGCTGGTTAAGGAACATTATATGGGCTGGCACAGCCTGTGGTAGGCCCTGCAGCTCAAGTGCGGCTATACACTGCGATTTCTTCCGTGTAATAGTCCTCATTATGTAGTCTATTTGTGCATACTCTTTTTTTGGGGACACGAGCGTAAGAAGTTGGACTTTAATATAGGGACAGTGGTGACCCACCTCATATGAAGGCCCTGCACCATCTTCATCGCATCCGTTGGAAGACGTTGGACTGGATAAAATATTCATTTTGTTCAATCCAACAAGCGTAATCAGTTGTTGCCCTTGACTATGACAAGTACCATATTATGTAGATAGACCGGGCATGCCACTTGCATTTCACTTTTCAGTGACATAGACTCTTCAGATGTAGTGATGTAGGGATTCAGTGCAACCGGACTGACAGTGAGTGCCATCGAATTTATTATTATTAATTGTTATTATAAACTTATTTCCAGCTGCCTGATAATACGAGCGAGCCTTTCAGTGTTACTACTGTCTCCGTCAAATTAGTGTACATAATTATATGCTATGCCAGATAAGTCGTGTCTCTCATCGCGATATCATTGTTGATTTGTAATTTTTACTAACCCCGTCCGGCGGGCCAGTTCAAACATCTGAACATGGAGACTGCCCAGTGTCCTTTCCATTGTTGCCACTGTTTACTAATCGAGTGAGTGACGCGGACAACCCCAGCGAAGGGCCTCTTCTGCCTGCTTTTAATATACATCAGTAGCAAGAGATACGCAGCAGGGGAAAACGGGAAAATAATGATGTTAGAAGCAAGTAATTTTGGGGAAATGCTCCCTGCTGGACACAAAGAAAGGTTTTCGTCCACAGCACACGAAATATATTCCACAATTATTAAGATCAGAGGGGTGTGCTAATTGAAAGGGCGTCAACTGACCGATTCTTTATTTGATTTTTGTATAATTTCAGCGTAATTCTACCACAGCTAAGACGAATGGAGACCATGTCCGTGCCATGCCCTGTATGTCAGAACCGCGTCTGTCTCGTAATTTGACCCCATAAGACGCCATTTTTCAAAATGGCCTCCCCATATATACCAGTACGTGTCATTCATCGTGTCATATTCGCGCGAGGAAGAGGAACATGACTACTATCGGATTGACGCCCTTTCAATTAGCACACCCCTGTAGATCTTAATTGACACCCCCCTCCTCAGGAGTGGAACATATTTCGTGTGCTGTGGACGAAAACCTTTCTTTGTGTCCAGCAGGGAGCATTTCCCCAAAATTACTTGCTTCTAACATCATTATTTTCCCGTTTTCCCCTGCTGCGTATCCCTTGCTACTGATGCGTATAAATAAAGCAGCAACAATGGAAAGGACACTGAGCAGTCTCCATGTTCAGATGTTTGAACTGGCCCGCCGGGGTTGCCCAGGTATAACGCCGCCGCCGTCGAAGAAAAAAAAAATCAGCGACGGCTAATATCAAGAGTGCTAATAAGTATTCTTTACTTCGCTCTCCGGTACAAGGAATACTATAGGAATGCCCAGGGATGTATATGTAACAATCAAGTATTAGTAACTTCCGTCCTCAATAAGGCCGGAAACGTGGGAGGTGTCGGTCATAAGATTTTTCCCAAGGGGAGGTGTGACAGCAAAAAGTTTAAGTCTTACCACTGAGTTAATGCAAATTCTGCAACTTCTCAATAATAAATAATTGTTGCGCAAAAATATGTTACAGTACTATAAATGGTATCACTCCGCAACTTTGCAACGTACTAGTGTACAAAAATATCGCGGTTCAAAATAGCAATAGAGCTGTTAGTGATAGCTGTTAATACTAAAGAGCAAGAGCAGTTATAGCTGCGTCTGGAAAAGAGCAGTTAGGCCCATCACTCCTTACGTGGGCGTACCAAGTCTTGTACCAACTTGTAGGTCATGTGTGTCCTATCCCCGTATAGCGTATTATACGAACGACGGTCTCTTGCCCTTGCATTCTTCAGAGGCGGTCATTGAGGACCTCCTTTCTTCCTCTCTGGTCCTCCCCGCGGAGTCCCTATACGGACGCAGTATCCTATTAAGAACTCTATGTGCAGCTTCAAAAATAATATAGTGTAGGCCTACTATCCGATTGGACCCAGGTCTCTTCGGTGCCAATAGCCGACTGGCTTGGTTTTAACCGCCCGTCATCAGATCTTTTCTTGATTCAGAACGGCAAGGCTGGTGATGCGGCTGATTTCCAAGTAATAATATGCTCTATACAGTATGTAAGTTATATGAGGTCTTCAGAGGGCATTGCTTCGACATACAGTCAATCAGAGACCAGAGATGCAATGTGTAGGCTATATCTGTGTATGCGTAAGTCACACGTGAGCATGACTGTATGCACTATACGTTTAAATGTTCTTGCGAATATTGCATAATTATGGTGTTCCAAGTGCTGAGGGGGTTATTGGAACTATTGCCCCAATAGTGTGGTGTTATGTAGATGTAACTTATGTGTACTTATGTAATAGCATGTCTGTCCAATGGATGTCCGAATGTCACGTATAGCAGTGGATGATTCAATGTGTTGTTTAACACTTTCACTGATGTACTTTCCGGCGCAAATAAAAAGACTCGAAAACAAACATCTTCGAGAGCAAGTTCTGATAACTAAAAAGACTCCCAATACGTGATACTTTCTGTATACGTATTACAAAGTTTCTGTCAAATAATAATTGAGCTTTCATGCGTTAATTTGTTGTAAGTTACTCAGATGCACAAGGTGCAGCATGATACGTAGAGCTCAATGAACAATGCGGAAATTTACTTAGCACCACACTCACAGAATGATTACGATATATCCGTGGTTTGTTGCGACGATACTACGTGACACTCCGCCGCGACGATATACTACGTGACACTCCGCCGATGTTCATTCTGTTAATGATGCAGGAGTGCGTAGTGGCGTCCGTCGCGTCGTCACTATTCAGCCGAGCCGTTAGCAAGTCAGTGCATTAAATTTATCCTGGATGATCACTTGCTTATCCCACAACTATATAATTATGCTCTTCTTAAGATGATGATGATGATGATGATGATGATATAAACTGGCGGCCAAAAGAAGCCATATTTATAAGGGCCACATGCAAAAGCAAAACACGTATTTTTAAAGGCACCATATCAGGATATATGGCAAAGACAATAAGTAGATGGGATTGTACTGTACAGTACGTATACAGTACATACAGGTATCGATAGCCCTATACATTGGGCCTATACTTGCTTTCATCAGACTCTGGCCAAGCAAAGGAAGAAAATGTAGACTCCAACATGTGATGGGAAGTTGTTGAGAGTGCTGTGATCGGCCGAGGCTGCTCCTCCTATTCAACTCGTCCTTTCCTCCGACTCTTATACTTCTCTGGAGGACCGGACATTCGGAGAGACGGTATTTGTGATATCAATCAATGTTTGACGTCGGAAAGAGGATTAACCATTCATCCTTTCCATTCTGCCCCACAGAGCAATAGTCGCCTTCTTATGTGTATATAATAATGTGAGTCCGGGGAAAGATGAACGTGGTATAATTAGGAAGGGGGCTCTTATATAGATATACGTAAATCGAAGCCGGAAATTGTTGTAAGAAATGTAGGAAATGTAGATAAATCGAAGCAGGAAATGTAGGCCTACCGGGTTTGGGGAGAATCGCCGTAATTATTGCTGGCAACAACGTGCATGTGAGCAGCAGTTAAAAGTGAGCCAGCGTCGTACGTGTTCTTGGTTATGGTCTGGTTATTGCATTTCACTTAATCTGGAATGTGTACAAAGTGGCCTGCTCTACAGTAAGCAGTGAGGTCCAGAGCTCCATCAGAATATACTGATGGGAAACATGATGCCATCATGTCTGAATCCTATATAAGAAACGAAAGGCCTGTTATTGGATAGATGAATGACAAAATAAAGCCATTATGGTGAGGTGGGGTAAATGCACGCCATTAAATTATGTTGATGTAACATGTAGGCCTACTCATAAATATTGCATAGTGCCTTTCCTACATAATGCAGTATAGTCTATAAAACACGCGACCGGAATTCCCTAATCGTACTCGTATTTAGAATCGCGACTGCCACGTGAGAGTCGTTTATTTGACTATTTGTGCTACTTATATTCAAATGAAATAGCATATAATTATATTCCTTTCAAGGGCCATTTTTATTATAGTGTCGCTTCCTCACTGCTATCGACTGCTGCAGTCAATCATTGGCCACGCCAATTATTGTGTCAGGTCCCGTCGCAGGGTCAATTAAGATTTAAGCGTGATCCATCAATTATTTATTTGAAACAAATACGGTATAATTATACTTATTGGAGATCGATGCCACATGGTCTTGTGTTCATATATGACTCGGTATAGAGTGGAGGCTTATGGATGAGTGGAAGGTGAGTCTAACGAACCATATCCCTTTGATGTAACATATAGACTATACCATAAAGATGCATTGGGTATAATTATTATGTATAGCTTCTTCATGGAGAGAGATTAAACGATCGTCGTTCCTCCAGGTGCCAATTATTCCTGATGCTCTACGTATATGACTTATAGGTGTCCATTGCAGCGGGATAATTGATTTTCACTCCATGCTACGGCTTCGGCTCTGCGTAATTAGAAACTGTCTGCTTATAGGCGTATATACACGCGTATACTGACAGTGAGAGCAAGTGCAGCTTATTGTCTCCAACAAGTTTCCATAACCTCAAAGATGATGCCATCACATGGCAATAGTATCACTGGTGGAGTGATTAGCCGTGATGGTGTTTGGTTGATTTTGCATGCTGGTGTCTGCTCCTCGCTAGAAGGCATTACTTCCTCCGTCTGTAATGTCCTTTGCGCAGCGGAATCGAAGCAGGTAAAGTTTGAATGAAGGACTGCCAACTAGTGAACCTTTCGGCTCTAGCTCTGTATTCCCACTGACTCGTCGCTTTACAAACACACTAGCGATAAAGAAAGCATCGCATACAGTCAAAAGGGTCTGTTACACTGTCTCTCTGGCAGGCGTCTCAATATAAAGGCAAAGAGTTGTAAGTTGTAAGCAGGTGGTGATGCTGTGTGGCGGGCACAGCAGGAATGAATATATTCCGTTTTTTACTCTTCTAATAATACGAGTGATTCAAAACATGAAAGATTGAACTATTGCTATAGACATGGAGTGCATAATAATAATTATTACGATATATGATAGGCATACACTATATCTCGCAATGAGCATTAAGACGTGCGTGTAATGCTGTCTGCAATAATATATTCTGCGGCTATACCATACGATCACACTATTCAGAATCGCATATGTATATAAGCATAATACTGTGTCAGTGCTGGGGTGAACATGACTATAATATAGGAGGTGATCTAGTTACATTGCTCAACATTTCATATTATGAATCATTCTGCGGTACACTGCAGGTCCTCCGGATGTGTAATGGAATTGGTTTTCAAAAAATTGCTAATAATAGGCGAGCTTATAATGTTGCATGTGGTGTTCCCATGTGGTTATTTAGCAGCTAGGAAAATAAGAAAGGCGCACTGTTTTGTGTCAGTATAGTCAAAAGATATTTAGGGCAGGATGGAGTGACAGCCCTTGTTGTCGTATATATATACGGACACTTGCATGGCGTTCTTATGCTGCTCAGTGCTTCAGGCTCGGTTTCAGGCTTATTCTTGTACCTCATACCGTATATCATGTTATATCATATATCATGTTATTCTGTAATCATCGAAATAACCAATGTCAGTTACAATCCCCAGCACGGACTACGGTGCAAGGATTCATATATCGAGGCATCATTATACAGTACTTCTCATGCATTTTATTGTAAAGCCAATTTGCGCAGCTAAAGAAGTATTTGGTGCAAAGGAAAGGAAAAGCAAAGCACATTTGTGTGTTTTTGTTCTGTCAGAAGAGGATTCAACTTACATACGTTACCGTTGAATTATTATTATCGTTATTTCCATTTCCTTTGTCGCTACACCAGCCCGTGATATCGAAATAATGGCCAGCTATTTTCTGAGTTGGTATATGTTTTTCTGGCGTGTTTGAGAAAAGCCTCGGCAGTGTTTTTGCAGGTGCCTGACAGTGTCACGTGACATGACCAAGTCCCAGTGAAGTCATGGCCGGCATGTAAATAGAGTTAAAATAGCATCACTTCAGAAGGTAAGTGCTTTATTGGTATTGCTCGTCTTCTTGAAGATGGAGTCACGTTGGGTCGAGTCTAGCTAATATGGGTTGCTCTTGTCACTTGGGAGCAATATTCTTCATTCTTTTGTTATAATATCACCATTAGGTCTGATTGCACGGAGCCAAAAGAGTTGTTAAAGTGAATCATTGGCATGACACCAGTGTTGGCTAGGGTATAGTGTGGTATTTATTTGCTTCTGGATATAGCTTCACTTGCAGCCAATCAGAGCTATCAGGTTCTCATATTATTATTAGTATTATTATCATCATCATCGTAGAAACATGTCTTCGTGGGTCTGCGTCTCGGCACAACTTGCAAGAGTCTCCTAGTGGATTTCGGCAGGAGTATGATGGGTGGTATAATAGTGACCTCCCAATTTTCGGAAAAGCAATCCTAATAGGTAAATGTTATTGTGCTAGTCCTGAGTGTGACCCAGTTGCAAAGTCCAAGGGAAGCAACCAGCCACTTAGCAGATTTACTGGGCCATGTGTGGTGGTGGTGGTAGACTTTGCAAAAAAAAAAACGTCATGCTGATGATGCAGCAGTCAGCCCAAGTCCTCGCTCTGAAAACATTGCTATGATTGTTGCGACTCCCATGTGGTAGTAATAATAATAATAATAATAATAATAATAATAATAATAATAAACGATACCCCCTTAAGCAACATTATGAAACGGTGCCGTTTACTGAGCCTATAAAGCATCCGTGTTCTTTCATGGCGACCACGGGGGAAAAATAATCCGCTGTGCAGTGGTTCCATATTATTTCTGTATGGAGTGGAAAATGCATGGTGTGAGTCTCGAGCTTTGTTATTCTTACATCATTCGATGGCAACTCAGGACCTGTTACACAATATTGAATCAGATGATATACAGAGAGTCTAGTAACGTTTGTCATTTAGAGTAGATTCATTCTTGTCAGAACGTATACTTCCAACTATTAAACCACTGGAAAATAATATTTACCATCATTGTTGCAGCAGTGACGAGTCGTGTCATTTGGCGACCGATACTGACAATATATACTGTATAAACGATGTCTCCCGAATTTGACCCAAGTCTCTGCACCTACAACTACTTGGGTACAAATGCTCCAGTGTCATGTAAAGTCATTCAAATTAGTTTCCGTGCATCGAGAAGTATAGTAGCCTACACAACAACGGGCGTGATATTTTTGTAACATGAATATTAGTCCGAACTTTTTTCTTAATATAATACGATGGAAGTGGATCCCCGTCCTAATAAGTAGATAAAAATAGTTTGCTGGAATACCCTGCACAGTTAAGCATCACTTGTAATATTAAGCTGTCGTTTACTGACGCCTTCCGTATAGTTTCAACTGCAACGTCACTCTTCTCGACGTCAGCGGCGTATACACTATACTATATCAGCGCTATATGCAACGATCTCAGGATGGCTCCTGCCACGTTGACCTCATCCTGAGAAAGAGGTTTTGGTGTTGACTAGTAATAGTCAAAATGCGATCCTCAATAATTCTCTCGGTCTCTCACATAGTGATTTTGACACGGGAAGGTCAAGTGGAAACCATCTGACTCTCTCAGGAGTAAGCGGGACACTTATTGTTAGGCTTGATTCTTCATTTAAATTAATTCAGCAATATTTGGATGTCTGACGTCAGCAGACGTAAGCGTCATAATCCGCATTTTCAACTCGGATGAAAAGCACATCTTCAGCTTATATAGGCCAAGCGCCCAACTATACCAGCAGACTGTATTACTCAACCAAAACAAATGTAGCAAAAAGCTTCTGATGGCTGCTCATGTGAATATAGTCTCAAACAAAAGACTGAATGAACTCTTTCTGTTTCGCATTAGTGTGTCTCATCAATGTTTATAAGAATCGCTGATGCGATTACCTCGCATTATATGGAGCACAAAACATAAAAGACAGTGAAGGACGATGGCTTCAGATGCACTGTTGACAGGAGGCGAGGGGATCGAAGGTTAGAGGTCTCCAACAAAAGGCGGAACCTTAGAGGACCAAGTTTGCACAGTAAAATAATATTATACTGCCGACAATGGTATCAGAAAGTAAACCAGGCCGTCGCGTGCTGGCCTCTTACGTCTCCTCTGTTGCTAGCTGATAATAAGGTGCGCAAATGACAGGTGTGTGATGCAGTTTCATGAAGTTCAAGTGGAGTGCAAGTTCATCATCAGATGTCAATATCGGTTCCTTATCTTGTGAATATGCCTTTGATGATGTAAGCTGCAGGATGCCAATGGTCAGGGTATTTCACCTGTAATCCGGAAATTATAAGGACAATATTCAAGACCCATATTCATGTTGGAAGGATAAGGTAACATGATGCCTATCCTTCTATTGCTTCCAATCCCTTCATCGAATTTCCCGGTACGTCTGTATATGTATATAATTATAGAAAAACGACAATGTAACTACTAACTGTATTAATAATCCTAAATTTGAACTATGAAGAAACATGGTTAGGTGAGAATAATCCATTCAGAGAGCTGGAGTGATTCCATTTTTAGTGATTGAAGGCAGTAGTGCTGTCGACAGACCGAAATGATGGCAGCGACAACAATATTAGTGGCCACTGGCTGATACTGCATAGTATGCATAGGATGCTGTTGAAATAATTAATCATGAAACGCTATACGGTATATACTACATATGCCTGATACGTACTCAATAAAAAGGGTGTCCTGCATAGACCTCCACATTTCCCCCTGAGGCTTTCCCAAAAAAATAACGACCTGAACAATAGCATGTCTCGTCCTTTCGTCAAATTATTTGGTGACATTTCTCGAGAGACAGAATTTTAAATACAATGATCACATGCAACAGTTCATTGTTGATGCGTAGCTCGGAGAAGTGATCATCTCGTGTGGAAGTGTCTCCCCCCATCAATGCATCACTTCTTCTATGCGCAGGTGCTGACGGAAGCCTGAAAGTGAATGGGAACGGATTGTTTTCTCCAGCATGCAGGGGTGGATCAAGAAGGTAGAAATAATAACGACCATCAGTATAATTATTAAAGTGTCCGAATATTAAATTGTTGGCGCGGGAAGGATTTTATTTTACTGTTTACTGGATAGCACTCTGCTCCATTATATAAGGCTGGGATGCGTGGTATCGTAGATGGAAAACACTTAGCTATAATATAGGCTATAGTGTTGATAACTCTTGTTCAGTGTTAGTAACAATATTATAAATGATTAAGTTATAAATAAGGTAGATCAACCATCTATCACGCACCTCCTCAAAGATGGGTGCACTTATTCCTAAAGGACCATATTGGTTTAAAGTGCTGTGGATGTGGCATGTCCGCGCAGAAGGTTCATCAGTGACGGATGCTTTTCCGGCATCATGAGGAAGATCTCCCAAAAAATGTTCCATTTTTGTGTCACCGATTCTGGTAACACTATACCCCCACAATCATGATTGTCAGTTGCATAATAGATTATCGAGGTATACCTTCCATCTTTACGCTGTCTGGTGCCATTGTTGCAGTTCTTACTTCCTTTGCTCCCATCTCGTCCTGGCAAAGTTGGCGCGAGTAAACTGAACGCGTCCTATTATTTCCACTCAGACGTCATGAGTTTCTCCGCATTGTGACTTCTTGAAACGACCCCTCCCAGCAGTAGTTGGTGTATGTCGGGTTGATCGTTTTGTTGGTTTTTCGCTGGTCTTATCCGCTTGATATGGCAAGGTATATATAGAGCCGGAAAGTCGTCCATTCCGACAGAGTCGCACGCACGGCGTGTGCTAGATGAGTGATGTTCGCTGGCTTTTGGGAAGCCCAAGTAATCACGTGTAAAATAGAATACACTATGTATAGAATTAATATTTTATAAGTAGAAAGCGAACTAATTTGAATGCAATCAATAATGTCTTTTCGTCGTCTTGTGCATACGAAATATCTCAGAAAGCACTTCATTCTGTGCTCCTGGAAAAATACGGAATTTATCTGAGCCCACAAACGTCGGCCGACTTTACACTTTTTAACATACTTTGACGAGTAAAATTTTTACTCGCAATGTGTTTAAAATTAGAAATAATTAATCGGCATTAATAATCGATTGTCATTCTCCAATCCTCTTTCTCACACGGCAATTAACATTAGTACGGTACGTTACAGGAGGAATCAACAGCCTGTACCTAGGTTCCGCCGTAGTGTGGATGTGCTCATCGCCTCATGACTTGAGGCCTGCTTCTATCGACGAATGCGATCCGCCATTGTCGTCCTATATACGAGCCGGAACATGACGACCGCGCTTTTCCAATGTGTCGGCGTATATAATAGACTGCTGGGTATATGTGGTTGGGCCTCTGGGATAATTATTGTCTCGCTTGAACCTGCACAATCCTGTCAAATCCACACAGATTCAAGTCACGAGCACGATTACAGGCCTCTGTTGTAGGGGCTACCTGAAAATATTTGCTGCAATGTGTACTGGGTAACCAATAAACCAAGGCATCCCCTAGAATTCTAGAGGGGGGCATAAAACAAGCCTTTATAGAGTTTTATAAAACAGTGGTACCCAACCTGCGACCGCCGCCCCCCCCCCCCCCCCANGAGGCGAAAATCAATTGTTAATTTCAGCCGCGGCGACGATTTCGCTCGTCAAATCGCTCACACGTAAACGCACCTTAACTTCATAATGCATTATACGTACAGTACTTATTCGCGGCTGAGTGACCGTTAACGTAAAAACGACCTTGGCGACCCTTCCCCCCTTATGTAGAAAACCCTTCGCGACCCACAGGTTAGGAACCACTGCTCTAAAAATATTGTTGGTTTTTATACTTTCAAGGGGGGAGGGAAAATACTTCCTTCGCCCGAGTGACTAAACATAAACTGCATACTTCGTCTTCACCATGAAATGACTGCCCCCCTCCCCTCCAATGGGGCATGAGGTGCAGGGAATCTTTAGTTTATTATGAGCGAGGCCGCAAAGTAGAGATTGTAGTCCTCTCCATCATCCACAATGTGCTGGGGGTGTTGTCTCTATAATATGCAGGGTATTTTTTTCATGATCATAATAATCAAGCACTACTTTGTGATCATTATTGTGTTTAGTAGGCCTACTATTATTATTCTTTCCCTCAATCTGTCTGTCCCCTGGGCTGGCTCCTAATGCATCTCGGGTGTTGCCGTTCTTTGCGGCGCCTTCGGGCGACTATATCAATGTGGGGTAAGCGTCGGGTGCTTGCACTTGCATAAATCCACATGACACCTGCATTATTGTCGCACAGAGTGTTGAGAAATGCTTACTTGGGTTATTTGCTTGTGAAATGGTCGGTCCATTATGTGAACAACATTATTTTGCAAAAAGGAACAACTTGACGTTGTATTGGGAAATATTTATCAGACGTATAACACGGATGGAAATAAGGGTATATGGTGGGGTGCATGTAATTATTGTTATGTAGAGGATTCATCTGCTGTTGGCTCCACTGTTGTTTGAAATAATAATTGTTGTTGTTGCTATATATTATAAGAGACCTCTCATTCTCATGACGACCCATCAGCACTGATTGTGAATGCGTTCCATCCCAGTGCAGAAGCAGTCGAGGTGAGGTTGGAGGAGGAAGCCTTGGTCCATCACCTCCCATCTTGATCCGGAATGGAAGGGTCCCGGGTCAGGATGGAGGTCGAGGGTCAACGCGCCTCAGGTGAGAGAGCTGTGGTCATTATTCGCACTGGATGGAATGTGGCACAAGTGAGTCCGCCACCTTGTTTGGGGAGTTGGTGGGTAGGACTTGTTGCCCTATTGTTTTTCCGCAGTTCGTTTTGGCAAGTAATAAGACAGTTATTGGCATGTACGCATTTATGTACGCAGTTATTGGCATGTATAGTTTGGAGCAGTCATTTTTATGGCAACTTGGAAACTTGTCTTCGGCCTTTCGTGCCATTCCTACTAGTATAGGCCTGCTATAGTTTGTGATGTAAGAGTCGTGCGTATGTAGGACTCTTTGGAACCCTGGACATTGTTTAGACAAAGTCCAGCAGACCTTCTTCTTGCTCAATGAAAGTCTTAATATTTAGCGTCACCCGCCGCCGCGCCGGTTGGCCACTATATAGTTTCGAAGGAAACTGAGGTGCCGGAGTTGTGCCTGGCAACTGGGGGCAGATGTTAGGGCGGCCCCGGGTCGGTGGACCCTACAATAATATTAGTCGTCTTGGCTCTTTTTCGCACATAGAGTTTATGATAGGAGCCCCTACCCTTCGTTGGTTCTTCCATGATATATATACTGTTCTTCGTCCTTCTTGGAAATCGATGCAGGAGGACAGATGAAGGAGACCATGATACGTAATATTACAGTCTGATTGCAGTATTACAATTCACCCGGTCCATTTTGTCGCGGCCAGGTGGGCTGCAGGAACTTGACCCATCACACATTGGGACATATTCAGTTGCACCCACCGACGCGACGCGACGACACCAGTGTGCACAAAAATTGTGCTAAATAATTTTCACAACAACAACAACAACAACAACAACAACAACAACAACAACAACAACTCAATGATGATGATGATGATGATGATGATAATAAGTCATACATCCCCCAAGGCTTGTCCAGCCCATCGGGGTATAGAAAAATAAAGAAATAAATCATACAAATCTTCACGGAATTGCATTGTCCCAAAGATGGGGTAACCAGCGGTGACAAGGTGTATCATACAACACCTTGCCATCTCGTTATACTGTAGACCGAATATGGCAAAGCTAAGTGACTGGTCAGGTACACGCAAAGGATATGATGAGTTGGATGATGATGAAAGATGATAAGATTATGAACACAGCATTATTATACACTCTGCACATACATCCTTGTAAAATACATATTATAACACAATCATAAAAACAATGTAAACGACTGGCGAGCAGCACGTCCCCAGGTGTCGCCTCCACATCAGGCCAATTCCTTGTTCCATGTATGTCGTTGTTGACCCATGTCACCATCCATGCAACGGCCCAGGGGTGCTTGTTGATGGCTCACGTCGAGGCGACAGGATATACCACCATCCACCTGGATGGAATACATGAAGACGGCTGAGACGGCTTCATCTTTCTATAATTATTATACAAGAAGCCTATACTTGCCAGATTTTGTCTGGTATAATATGCCTGGAACGTATATAATTCCTCTCCAGCAAGCGTTGTTTGGAAGTTCTCCAGTGGGATTTCTTAATGATCTACTTGTCGCATTCGCACCAAGATCTCAAACTCGGAAGAGGCCAATTGTTTCAGTTGTTTCTGTTACTTACTGATGAGATGAGCATTGTGAATCAATGTCCTGATCTCGTCTATGGACTTCCTTGGAGGACGACTCTCGGCTGGCTTCTTGGCGAGCATGTATCGCCCTTCGGAGGCTTCGGGAGTTAGTTATAGCATTAGCTCTTGGTTATAGTTAGTACAGGTGGTCCGGAGTATACCTTTCTTGAGAGCTTCGAGTAGACCACGGCCTCTTAGGAAGGCTGCTTGTCGGTGAGCGGCCGTCCGGGGTGACGTGGTCACGGGCGACAACATCTTGTGTGATGCGTTTACGCTCTGAGCCATTTCTCTCTTTGAGAGAAATGAGCTTTGTGATAGCTGCAGTGTGCTGCAGTTATCGCCTTTTTGTACGGGAAGGCTGATGGGAGCTTGGAATTGTAAACGAGTGAATTTTGATTTGCGTGTGTAAAAACACGTATGTTATAGGCAATGCCTTGGAATGTTATAAATTGAAGTAGTAGTAGTAGTAGTAGTAGTAGTAGTAGTAGTAGTAGTAGTAGTAGTAGTAGTAGTAGTAGCAGCAGTAGTAATAATAATAATAACAATAACAATAACAACAATAATAATAATATTTAATAATCGGCGAACTTCTCATTATTAATTTTATTGGCGAGGAGTTGCGATTGTCCATATGTCTTTTTAAATATTCTCATGTTTTGTATTGAACTCGCATCTCGAAGGGTGGAATGAACCAGCACAATAATTACACAATAATATACACAATAATATCTAATAAGTAGAAGAAGCCTATCATATAGTATTGAGTAAGTGATGATACAGCACACAGTACCGTTCTGGTGTCGTGGAAGGCCGAGCCTGATTTATATTGAGAATGTCTCAGGCACATCACTAATGAGCCATGCGATCCATCTCCCTTCTCGAGCCTCAACTTGTTTACAGGGACTCATTTTATTTCTAAACATCGGTAAATATTCATTAAAGATTCATTGTTGAGTGAGGTGAGTGCACGGAAGGACGTGACACTTCATCTCTTCAGGAAGCATCTCAGTCCATCGAGTTCGTTGGTGTTTGTCTGCTGGTGCCCATCAGAGAGAAAGAGGCGACTCAGGCCTCAGCGCCTTCAATAATTTCCACAATTGAACCTCGGAATCGGAAAACA
Source organism: Catajapyx aquilonaris (assembly GCA_000934665.2). NCBI lineage: Eukaryota > Metazoa > Arthropoda > Diplura > Dicellurata > Japygidae > Catajapyx > Catajapyx aquilonaris. The sequence goes on along the minus strand of JYFJ02006231.1, from coordinate 41 downwards.
GGTTAAGTGGACTTCAAAATGACTTGGCACTTATGCACTTG
>JYFJ02006230.1:0-20630 GCA_000934665.2 Catajapyx aquilonaris | reverse complement strand
ACTCTCCACATGCCGATGTCCGAACACGCCCAGTTGCCAGGTAATGCCAAAGTCGTTGTTTACACTTGTTATATGCTATTGTGTCCAGCACTGTACAAAGTGCTACATAAATATAATGGTACATGAATAACAAATTATAACTAGTTGGACCCTTCGAGACACTTGGTAACTCAAGAATAACATGATGTACTGATCATGTGTACTACAGAGCCAAGACATGCTCTACTCAGGGTATTGCAATGACTCAATCACAGCCTCCAAATTTATAGGGTGATCCATGCACAGTGCTGGGTAGTCAAAGCTACGAGAGCTCCAAGGCATCCCTCAGGTGTACAACTTGCAGCTGCTCATCTGGACTTGGGTGACCCAACCCCGTCTTGATATTTGGAAGGAGCTCCATGCCCTCTGGAGACGTCAGATCAGCACATGCGCCTGGACTTGGACCCTTCATGATGGCTGGTACAAAGTAGATGTGGCATGAAGCAACGTCGTTGGCAGCCAGTGATGCACCTCTGTTGTGTTGGTTAACACTATTGTATGTGGGACATCAGGAAAGACACGGAAGGACACGCCCTCAAATATCAGCAACCCTTTTAGAGCATTTCTCCCTCTCTAGTGTTTAAGAAGTAAGAACATGGCAGTGGCTGTGATGTGACTTGAGAGTACCATAAATTCACAGAAACGTGATGAATTGTCTACCGTAGACAATTCATCACGTTTGGTAAAAGTTCCTCGTGATGTTGGCAACATCACGAGGAACTTTTACCATTGTGTTGATTCATCATTTTCTATTGGGACCATGACAATAATTATAATATTATGAGGCACACTAGGAACTGAACCATGAATTCGAGCAAACTACAGGGTGCCTGTAAATCTGGACCATTAGATATGTCTGACTATCAGAAGTTCAGAACCACAATAACAAGTTTACTCAATAACTCATTATCCGAATCCACTCACGTCGCACAGTGGGCGCGGAGCCCAATTTAGGACGACATAAATAGGTTTTGCGAATTTTATCAAAACATCCTTTAAGGAACAGTAAATGAAAGACAAGACTTCCACAATGACACTTGAGATTGGAAATTGGAAAACACTGCCCCTTTTTTTCCTATTTGGAGGCCGACACTTTGCCCCTCTTCCGTTTTGGATTTCGCGATGCGTTTCATGCAGTTATTACAATATTCCCTGGTTGTCATATGCGTGGGTGAAAATGGCTGAAATTATTTTTCCTACGTGATTTGACGACGCACTTGATATTTAAGCACAAATATCCTCTGGTGAGAATTTAGCTTATGTTATTTTTGAATAAACACTTGACCCCTCCTTATACGTAAGAAACGTTGCACAAAAAGTAAGATTAAGCAACTTGCACCGCTTTGCACCACTCGCTGACAATATGCAATAAATGGTTTAAAGCCTAACGGATGCAAGTATAAAAAATTAGCCCCCGATAGCCCCCGCTTGTCGGGTAGTATGTTGAATTAGTGTGACCCTGCGCTAGACCAAGGAGGCTCCAGGGTAGAGCCCTACCACGTGCGCCCACTACTTCGCACCTCGCCTGGCTACCTACCCCCTTGATTGACAGGAACCTTCCACTGGCTCCTTTCACTAATCCCAGCAAGTCATTTAAATATTCACTTATCTTCATTTTTAACGACAATTTTGAATTCTGCAGTGTAAATTACCTATCCTTGCATGTAAAAGTTTCTCATCCAGAGCTATTATATTTAAGCGAAATATTACGCAAAAGTAAGAGGGTAGTGTTGATAATTATGATTTATTCAATATTGGGACAAATGTTGCATGCTCAGTTGGGTTATCGACGACAAGGAATTCAATTTTGCAGTGAAAAGTGCAAAATTAAAAGTTTTGAAAATAGTTAATGGGATTACAGAGAAGGGTCAGTGCAGAGGCTTATCAGCAATTAGGAAGAATACCCGTCCCTATCATAGGAAGTGCTCGGGCTTCTCAAAGAACCGGACATTGCCCTAACACCAATTGAGGTCTGTGGAATGTCCAGTGATGAAGAAGATTCGTAAGATACACCAATGAAGTGATGGGCAAATTTTATGATTTTATGATTTTATAAAGCTGATTATTTTGTTGTATTGCTTTTTCTGGATAATATATACAGGGTGTATCTGAACTCAGTGCCCCGACGTAGTCGTATATGACTGCCTTCCTAGCCACCAGAGGATCGATTTAAGTATAGGAATCATATGTCTGGGCAGCCTCATTACGGAGATAATAGGCCGCAAACATGTAGTACAAAATATCCTGTCGGTTAGGCCACCCATCGAACCCTCCCCCAGTCAGAAGGCTCTGGAAGGTCTGGGGACGGGACTTTGTTGGTTTGTTGCCCACAGGTGGTAAGGCCTCTTTGGCTAGTTACACCAGAAAATTCTATTTAAAAGTCAGAAGGAGCGATTAGGCAAAAATCGCTAAAGAGTGTATCTCAGTAATGAGGCTGCCCAGACATAATGACTCCTCTACATAAGTTGATCCTCTGGTGGCTAGGAAGGCAGTCATATACGTCGGGGCACTGAGTTCAGATACACCCTGTATATGTGCCTTCAAGAAAGAACAATCATTACAGTCTTATTCCTGTAATTTTTATCCTGGTCAATTAAAATCGAAACCAAATTTAGTTATTAGGCTACACCAACATTGACCACAATGATTATTCAATGAACATGAAGATCACATGGCATGCATAACCTATCCTTTACAATCCTCAAAATTGGAAAATGTGCCCGATTTGATAGCATTTTCATTTATGTCGTCCTAAATTGGGCTCCGCGCCCACTGTGCGTCGTCCCGACAATAATAACTCTTATGGATCCAGACATATGGAGTAGGCCTACCCTGTATATGGAAGCCATAAGTCAAGGTTTCTCTGTATAAATACATAATTATATAAATAGTATAAATAACAACAATAATAAAAGGCAATACTCTGTTAACTAGTGTTAGAATGCCATTTTACATGTCATTGCTACACTGTAAATAATAACTTGTAGAATGCTTACACAGGGTGGTCCAACATCAAGTGTCGTTTTATAACGGCGATTAATAGCAGTGATTTTGCGATGACGTAGCAGCGACGCGTAAAATGTCCCACTTCGGCGCATCTTCGGCGCCATCGAAGTGGGCAATTTTACACGTCGCTGCTACGTCAATCGTAAAGCGACCACCCTGTATATTGTGCATAACTGGCTTATCTGGGCATAATAATTTATAAAAATTGTTGCATTATTCCTTTGACTGCAAGAACCAGAATTCTGTAACGTTGGAGTGATATCAGAGCCATTTTGGAGATTCCAGCACTTTTTTTTTTTTTTACATACAGCGACACCAGGCCTCTGATATCACTCGAGCATGTGTTTACATTTTCTCCGTGCGCTTGGGCAGGAGGCGTATACTCATCCAGGTCACTCGCAATCGACAAAGTCGATTGACGTCAAAATGACGCCGCCAATGATGACCAGGGCAGGGCGAGAAGAATTGGCGACGTCATTTTGACGTCAATCGACTTTGTCGATTGCGAGTGACCTGGATGAGTATACGCCTCCAGGGTCAGGACAGGCCCGAATTCGCTTGTTGCAGAATGCGACTGGGACGAATTCGCTTGGGCCGAGTGCAGCATGACATTTGTTTCCGGTTGGCGCTTGGTTGAGTACGTTTAGGACGGTTGCGAAAAGTCCGTTCGCGCTCGTTCCCAGTGGACTTCAGGCCCTGTACGCTTGGGGCTGAATGAGCTTGGGCCGGTGAGCTTTGGTCATGTGCGCTTGGGTTGTGTGTGGTTATTCTATCAACCCGCATTGAACTGTGGCGCTGTCCATGACCTCGTCACCTCATGACTGGGATCCATTACTTCCGGACTGGGTTCCCAGTCCATTACTTCCGGACTGGGATCCCAGTCCATATCTTCTTCCATGCGACGCGTCGTACACCTGAAATAATTTTGGTCGGTGTATATTTGAACAAATATTCACAAGAGTCAGAAAAATGCATTTACTCGATCCATGATCCTGCCTGTATACTTTCCAATGTGTTACTATAGTAGATTCTGTTAGACCGACTTTGATAACAATACCCAGAAATAGTCAGATGGACGTCGTTTTATTCAGAGCAAGAAGAACCGAGATCTGTGCACCCAGGAATTTAGACCAGCGCTTAAGAAGATAAAGGCACTGCTCTAAGGATGTCCGAGGAATAACGTTATTAAATGGGGTCATCAAAATGTTTAGTATTCCAACCATTTGCCAAACTATTTGTTTTGTGGGCGTAACTTTTTTCAGTGATCCCATTGAGCTGAAATTTGAATACTGTAGTGTTCTGGGTTCCTCCCCCGCTTCGGCGGAGTGGGGGAGGTCCTCTTACTCCCCCGCATTCCTTCCTCGGGTCCCCCTCCTGTTCCCACGCCCCACTTTCTGGAGTTTTCCAAGAAACCCGAAGACTGGGAAGAAAGGACAGATGGAGATGCTGGGGGTGGAGGGGGAGGGAGGGGTCAAGAAGGAAGAAAGAAAGAAAGGGCAGTTAGAGCCGGGTCCCTCCTAGCAACAGACGTGTATATTCTGGAATAAGATTGTGTGCCCATTTTTCCCGTGTTATCATTTCCCCCGCCTCGTTAACCCTTCCCTTCCCCGTGATTGTCCTTGTGGTGCCTTCCTTGGTGGAGTGCCACTACAAATTGGTGTCAGAAGTGGGATTGACGATTCGCGTGTGAACCGGAAGTGATGGCTCTCTGCAACCAGCTGCAGGCTATTCTGCAGGTGGACAGCCGCGACGGGGGTGAGCAGGTGAGCCACAGTGAAGGTGGATCCGGCGGGGAGGATAATGCGTCGGGGACTCCGGAGGGGGGCAGCAGCGGGGGCGGAGGTGACGGCACCATGGCAACTCCGCCAGTGGGGTTGAATGGCGTATCCCAAGAGACCTACGATGGTGCTGCCACCCTGGCGTCGTTGCAAGGAAGTCCCCGGCAAGAAACGACGGCCTCCATCGTTCAACAGGTGGAGGTACTGTTGCGGGGGGACATTGAAGACCTCAGGCGGGAGCTGAGGCAAGAGGTGGCATGGCGGCATGGACAGCATGAGGGGCTACAGGCCCAGTTGCGGGAGCTGGGCGAGGGGCTGAAGCTGTTGGCGACCGCCGTCGCAAGAGGACGCGGGCCGCCAGAGGTCTCCCCGAGTACGAGGGTGCAGCCTCCCCCCGTACACCTGTACCAGACGGAACAGGCGGTACAGAGGGGGAGGAGTGATGCAGTGTTGCCGCATAGGGGCCGTTGGGACCCCATGCTGCAACTGGAAACATTTTCCGGGCGTCCAGAGGAGGATGCGCTGGATTGGATAACCGGCATAGAGGAGAGGATGGCGCAGGAGGGGACGACGCCAGCAGGTATGTGGAGCGTTGTTAGGGGCCACCTGCGCGACCAGGCCCAAGATTGGCAGTTGGGACTGGGGCACCGGTACGTCAATTGGGAGACGTGGCGGAGACAGTTCCTGCAGTTCCACTGCGGTGAGCGGGCGGACTGGAGCATGAGGCTGCTGTCGAGACGCCAGGGGGCCAACGAGGACCTAATCCGCTATGCCACGGAGGTGACGCGGCTGTGCAGACGCGTGGATCCGGGCATGACGGACGCAGACCAGATGTGCCGGATCAAGGGGAACGCGGCGCCCCAATACGCCATGTACCTGTGCCAGATACAGGTGGCGACCCTGGAAGATTTCTTCCAGGCTCTCAGAGCCCTTCCTGCTCACCTTCCGCATCCCGGCGCGAAGAAAGAAGGTGGACTAGGTGATGACGGAGGAAGACGTCGTCAACGCTCAAAGTCACGGTGGCGGGGAGGAGGCCGCAATGGACCGGATGGGCAGCCCATTTCCCAGGACGCATACGAGTCCAAAGGAGGACAGCGTGGCGAGTCCAAGGGACGTCAAGATGGCCGTTCCAGCCCCCGCTGTTTCCGGTGCGAGGGCCTGGGACATTTCGCAAGGGACTGCACGGCATCCCTCCAGAACCGAAGCAGCTCACCGTCTGCTCACAGGTCGCCATCCCCGACTGGCGCGTCTTCGGGAAACGGAGCGGCCGGGGCAAAGGGGACGCCCCGGCGGCAATAAATCTTCTGGGAGCGATAGGGACCCGGGCAGGAGGCGGTGACCAGGGAACTCTCCCCACGGTGACCCTCAAAGTGGGAGAGAGAACCATCCGAGCCCTTCTGGACACCGGAGCATCCAGGTGCGTAGCCAGCCAGGACATCGCCACCGAGTTAGGGCTGCCGTTGTCCAGCTGGGTAGGAGGGCCCTTTGGGGTCGCCGATGGAGGGAAGGTCACCCCTATTGGCGAGGTAGAGATATGTGGGGAACTCCAGGAAGTGGGCGTTTCCCTGAAGGTGACAGCGGCGGTCATCTCGGGACTGCGATTCCCCGTCGTGCTCGGGATGGACTGGCTGCAGAGGAGCCGGGCCGAGCTGCATTGCCTTGGTGACGGGCGGGTCAGCCTCCGCTTGGAGGATGACGCGTCTGCTGCAGGGGAGCCGAAGGAGTCCTGCAAGGCAGTGGTGGCAGAAGAGACCGTGGTCGGCCCTGAAGCGGCCGCGGCTGTGCCTGTGACAGTGGAGGGGTTGTCCTGTGCCTTCATCTTCGCGGAGAAGTGGTGTTCCCTGACCCCGGGGCGTGAGTGGATGGCTCCGCGGCAGGTGGTACCAGTCCAGGAAGGGCGTGCTGCGGTCTGGGTTGTCAACGCGTCTAAAGAAGCGGTCCGCCTCCGGGCAGGAGTGGCCGTGAGCAGCGTGGAGGTCTGGGAAGAGGGCCAAGTCGTCGCACTGCTAGATGGGGAGACTTGCTCAGAAGGGTCTTTGCATGGAGTGGAAGTCCTAAACCTCCATGGACTCGAAGAGGACCTTCATGTTGGCAGCGAGCTAACCGCGGACGAGGCGACGCAGGTGCGGAGTCTTATCGCCCAGTTCGGATCCAGCTTCCAGAAAGAAGGTGAGGGATTGGGCCACACCAGGGTCGTTCAGCACCGGATCAGGACGGGGGACCACCCTCCTGTAAGGGAGAGGCCACGACGAGTCCACCCGGAGGGTCGGGCAGAGATCCGGAGGCAGGTGGACGAGATGCTCGAAGGGGACGTCATCCGGGAGAGCGAAAGCGCGTGGTGTGCCCCTGTACTTCTCGTCCGGAAGAAGAATGGGCAGTGGCGGTTCTGTCTGGATTACCGTCGTCTCAACGCGGTAACCCTAAAGGACCAATACCCCATGCCCAGAATCGATGACGCGCTGGATCGCCTGGGAGGGGCGAAATACTTCACCAACTTGGACCTGACGTCTGGGTATTGGCAGGTAGAGGTGGCAGAGGAGGATCGGCACAAAACAGCCTTCGGGACGCCGGACGGCCTCTACGAATTCAATCGAATGCCGTTTGGGCTCTGTAATGCCCCAGCCACCTTCACCAGGTTGATGGACAGAGTACTAGGGTCATTGAAGTGGACGGCTTGTCTGCTGTACCTCGACGACGTACTGGTTTACGGGGCGACCCTCGAGGAGCACCAGCAGAGGTTGTCCCAAGTCCTGGAGGCGATCAGGAAGGCGGGGCTGGTGCTGAACCTTAAAAAGTGTGCGTTCGCCCAGAGTTTTACGACCTACTTGGGGCACCGGATCTCGGCTGCAGGCGTCGCGCCCGATCCTGAGAAGACGGCGGCGGTGGACCGTTTCCCGATTCCTACCAAAGTAAAGCACGTCAGATCCTTCCTCGGCATTGTGGGGTACTACCGTCGTTTTGTCCAAGGCTTTGCGGAGTTGGCGCGACCTCTAACAGCACTGCTAAAGAAGAAAGCCGGATGGCGCTGGGGGGACACCGAGGAGCAGGCATTCCAGGCGCTAAAGGGGGCATTGGTGACGTCCCCAGTACTGGCTCATTACCAACCGACGGCCGAGACTGAGGTCCACACGGATGCTTGCGACGTGGGGATTGGCGCTGTGTTGAGTCAGCTGCAAGAGGACGGGCAGTGGAAAGCGGTGGCGTATCTGAGCCGTACGCTGACTGATCCTGAGAGCCGGTACTCCACGACCGAGAAGGAGTGTCTGGCGGTGGTGTGGAGTATCCGTAAGTGGCGGGTGTACCTCTGTGGGAGGCCTTTCCGGGTGGTGACCGACCATGCTGCACTACGTTGGCTCACCACCAAAAAAGAGCTGGCAGGAAGGCTGGCACGGTGGTCGCTGGAGCTGCAGGAGTACGACTACGAGGTTGTGCATCGGCCCGGATCGAAGCATCAGAACGCCGACGCGCTGTCCAGGTGCCCCGTCTCTCCAGCCGAGGACGGAGAACTCTGTCTGCTTGCCCCGCTGCCGGAGATCGCGGCCATGCAAAGGCAGGAGCCGGAGTTCCAGAAGTGGTTCCACCAGGCCGAAGAAAAGAGCGAGGGAGAGGACTCCTTCGCCGTGAGGGATGGGCTGCTGTACCGGTTGGTAAAAAACGGAGACAGGACCAGGAACCGCCTGGTAATGCCCACGGCATTGCGCCGCCGGATGTTGGAAGCGTGCCACGACGCGCCGGCGGCTGGGCACGCAGGCGTGAGACGCACAGTGCAGAAGGTAGTGGCCAGGGTATGGTGGCCCAACATGAGGAAAGACGTGTCCAACTACGTTGCTGGATGCATCGTGTGTCAACAGCGGAACAGACCGCCAGGAAAGCCGCATGGGAAGTACGTTGCCCCGGAGGTGCCGGAGCGACCGTTCGCGAAGTGGGGCGTGGACTACCTAGGCCCCTTCCCGAAGAGCGTATGGGGGCGGAAGTACATCGTGTTGGCGGTGGACCACCTGACAAACTATGTGGAGGCTCGGGCTACGGCAGCCGCGACCGCGGAGGAAGCCCGGGCCTTCATCCAGCTGCGGATCTTCTGGCGCCACGCCATCCCCGAGGTGGTGGTCAGTGACCGGGGAAGCCATTTCGTGGCGGACGTATTTGAGGAACTGCTGCAGCAGGAGGGAGTACGGCCTATAAGGACCGCGCCTTACCACCCTCAAAGTAATGGGGTCGTGGAACGTTTCAACCGGACGCTGGAGGCCACCTTGGCAAAGTACTCCTCGTCGGTCGCGGATGACGACTGGGACCAGCACGTAGGCGCTGCAGTGTGGGCCTACAACACCTCGTCGGACGGAGACGCCAAGTCTCCGTACGAGCTGGCGTATGGGCGCCGGGCTGTACTTCCGGTCGACCTGGAGCTGCCGAGAGACATCGAGGATGAGCAGACGGGGGAGCAAGAGGCGGCCTGGAAGGAGAAGCGGGCTGCCAAGTTGCGACGGCAGGAGGTCAACAAGGCGGTCCTGACAGCGCGGCAGGCGGAGCCACCGGCCTACCTGGTTGGCGACCTGGTGTGGGTGTACCATCCGGCACGCCAGGTTGGGCGGTCGCCGAAGCTGCGGCGGCCGTGGACGGGACCGTATCGGGTCCGCAAGCAGCTGGGCCCGGTGACATACAGGGTGGAGCTTCTGGTGCCAAAGGGACGGCGCCGGGGGAGGAAGCCAGCCTGTGTGGTCCATGTCGACCGCTTGAAGCGGTATGTGTCACAGCAAGCGGTCGACTGGCCGCCCCCTGAGACGGATGCCGGGCAGAGGACCGACGCCGAGCCAGAGGGTCCAGGGTGGGCAGTCGCAGAGCCAGAGGGTCCAGGGGAAGCAGCCGCAGAGCCAGAGGGTCCAGGATAAGCAGCCACAGAACCAGAGGGTCCAGGGGAAGCAGCCGCAGAGCCAGAGGGTCCAGGGGAAGCAGCCGCAGGGCCAGAGGGTCCAGGGGAAGCAGCCGCTGGGCCTGAGCCGGCGTGGGCGTCCACGAGGGTGTTACGGCCAGCTCGGGCGAGGAGAGCTCCGGACCGCCTGCAATACCCCGGGGGGCCGAAAAGGGCTGTCCGGTTCCAAGAGGAGGTGACGATGTTCCTCATGGAGCCTTGGTGGGACGAGATGGTTCTCGTCCCGCTGAAGGGGGGAGGGATGTAGTGTTCTGGGTTCCTCCCCCGCTTCGGCGGAGTGGGGGAGGTCCTCTTACTCCCCCGCATTCCTTCCTCGGGTCCCCCTCCTGTTCCCACGCCCCACTTTCTGGAGTTTTCCAAGAAACCCGAAGACTGGGAAGAAAGGACAGATGGAGATGCTGGGGGTGGAGGGGGAGGGAGGGGTCAAGAAGGAAGAAAGAAAGAAAGGGCAGTTAGAGCCGGGTCCCTCCTAGCAACAGACGTGTATATTCTGGAATAAGATTGTGTGCCCATTTTTCCCGTGTTATCATTTCCCCCGCCTCGTTAACCCTTCCCTTCCCCGTGATTGTCCTTGTGGTGCCTTCCTTGGTGGAGTGCCACTACAATACACATTGCTAATACACAATGGCATGTTCAAATTTTTGCTGAATGGGATAACTCTGTATCCGTTACTTATAGAGAACGCCAATTTTTGACTTGACTTTTTTTTTAAAATTCTCGTAATCATCAGTGTATGACCATCTCATATAGCGTTAAAATATCTATCCAACGCACACATCACGTTCCGCCAGTTTCACAGGCGACGATATGGGGCGCTGATAAATGGGAATGATTCATCGGTGGGGACTGCAAGGCGGCGACATGGGGTCATACCCCTTCAACCCCGGGATTATTTTTTAGTGATTATTAAGACGTTTTCAATCCAAGAAACTTGTGCAATACGGGGTTTCCGGATATGACCTTGAATCATTTCACACTAGGGATAATAAGTTGGATCTAGTAATCGTACTAATTGAGCGTTATTTTGTTGACACTCCTGCCTCTTTGGCAAACATGAACTCTGCAATGCTGCGCTGGTGGGGGTTATGCCTTTTTTTGTGTGTGAGAATTGTCAGTAGTAATGTGACAGCTGACCATTTCCAGAGTGGGCTATCCAAATGACACTTTAGGAAAGACACCCTATAGTCTACTAACTCTAACTGGTTTCTTCAGAGAGACATGACAATAGAAGGGTTTTTTTTGCGGAAAATGTTTTTATTGTATGTAGTGGACAACAAGAGAAAATTCAATAAGGCAATGAAATTATCGTATTGCATTTTATGGCCACTAAAGCAACTGCCTCTCTGCATTGGACAGTGCCCTGCATTTAGCATCTGCAGTGTATGATTTCAACTAATAATCCAGACTGTCAAAACATCAGCATTTTAAAGCCAGAAATCGCGAATAATTGGCATTTTCATACGTTCTGTTAAGTTCTACCAGTCATCGGAATTTCCAACGTCCGACAAAGGGTTGTAATGCTACTTTCGGTTTGGAAAATTCCGCTTGACCCGTCTACGCATGCGTCACTTGAATATGGATTTGTGCAGTTAATAAACTGCATTCCAGTTACTACTTCTTCATCACAAAAAAGGCACAACCGATAACCCCCACCAGCGCAACAATGTGTCCTCTCTTCCCTATATATACCTGCCTGTACGGAATTGAAGAAAATTACAAGAAAAAAGGAAAGTATGGTGGTGTTCCACCCCTTTAAAAGGGCATAGTTCCCTCTAATGGGGTGAAAGTGTAATCACTAATTTTGTAATATTTATTGGTCAGCAATGGTTTTGTTACATGTGAAATTAGTTTTTTCGAATGCGTTCATATGCACGAATTTCCGAATATGAAGACATGTGCAAATTATCCCAAAGTGTAAATGCTGTGCCTATAAATATGTGTTATTTTTTGTTCTTTCATAACCCTCTTGCCGAATATTTCATTGCCACATTATTAAGCACACTGTCATCTGTAGGCGTTTGTCACAGGTTGTGATCCCCCCCATACAGTAGCCGGCTTTGTGTGACATAATTATCTTGCTTGTAACTTTTCACGTCAGTTAGTTCGGTTGGTTATTTATTAGGAGAGCAAAGAGTTATCGGGGGTGCGATATGGGAACGACTCAGATTTTTGGACATTGAATTGGGAAGAACAAAAAAAAAACACACGCAAAGATAACTCCTTGAAGCAGGATCTCTGTTCGACCAGGGATACAAAGCAAGAAGGTTGTGATCGGAGTGTGGCTTCTTGATGAGGGTTAGTGTCCACCAGTTTTGTCTGTGTCTGAACCCCCTATATACCTTCAGTTAGGCCGATTTTTGAGTCCCGCAGGTAAACCTAGGGCCAAATTCAGAGAGGTTGCTTAACGTAAACGCGCCCGATTAAATCCTTTAGTCATCCTCGATTAGCAAATTTAACCAACCTGCTAATACATAGACGGCGATTAGCGCTAATCGCACTTGCTAGCACTTTTAAATTTGCTAATCGAGGATTTAATCGGGCTCGTTTACGTTAAGCAACCTCTCTGAATTCGGCCCCTATATAGTCATTATTACTGGCGATTACTAGCTTGACCTACCTACAATGCGCCTCTGATTGTATGTAGAACAGCCGAAGTCTGTCGATCTTGAGTGGTTCAGCAATTTGAGTATCAGCGATTCTGTTTTGACTCTATATTGCACAGTAAGTGTCGCAAATAATTATGTCATGGTTGACGTAACGGCTGTCATTGGTGGGTTGGTGGCGCCCAATGACATAGCAGTTCATGTTCGCTCTCCCCTCCCTTATTTTCTGGTTATTTAGTACAATTTGGAATTTGTCCAACGTCGTCATCAGGAATGGTGGACATCGGCCTTGCTAGTCCTGCGCACATAGCAGTGTAAAGCAGCTGTAACTCGGTTAAATTTTGATCGAATTAATTTTATTTTTCAATGTTCACTAAGGTAATATACTCCTGCTTACCCTGATGTCTCTAAAAATTAATATTTTAATTCTGTTTGGAAGTAATTTGTGTCCGGTTCTGCTTATGAGGTTTTGCCAAGGGTTTTGCATTGCATTTTGCTCTTGGGCCCGAAAACTTCCATTTGAAACATTGCTTTGATCTCAACATGTTCATGAAATATACGATGTGCGTGACAAAATGACCACTTCCATATATTTTAAGATTGGTCTCCACAAAGAAGGTGAGATACTGCTGGTGTCCATTTCCGTTCATTTACGTATATTGGCCGTTGTCCACCATATTCCTAGCGACGATGTTAATTTTTAACGATAATTCGTACAAATTCATGTACATGTTCGCAACGGAGCGACTTGATAACTATAGCTGCAGTTGTTCCGACGGTATCGTCATGAAAACGAAGGCTTTGTAGAGGCTCTTTGTAGAGGGTGAAAGATAATTATTATGGACCGGTAATGTATAACAATGGAGTTCGGAGGACAGCCAAGTTGAAGTTTGATTTGACGGGTTAACAACTGAAATAAATATTACACCTACCTTGGACATTGAATTTCTGTGGGGTCTGGTAAAAATAATTATCTGCCACTATATTTCTATCTGTTACTTATAAGCAGGACATTAACACTTTAATAACGAACCTGATGGGCCCACACAAACCTAAAGAATGCATTGAGATTAATGACAGAAAATCTACCACTGAATTTTAAACTGCTTATCATAACTTGCAAAATTAATCTGAAATTTTCTGTGCATATTTGAATGCAGGGATTTTGTTATCATAGCACATTAGACAGACAGACAATGCCAGAACATTTTTATTTATGAATAAACTAGCTGCAATACCCGTTCTTCGCACGGGGGGNGGGGGGGGGGGGGGAAGCATTCAGATTTATATAGAGGTCTTTCGAAGCATTATTATATGCTCATTCCCTTGCATAATATGCAGGCAATGGAAGTAGTGTAAACATTCTGACTCGAAACTGAAGGGTGGGGTAGCGGACAGTAATAGGGCACTACGAAACTGTTGTCAACATTGAGAAGTCCTGCTCTGGACTTTATCTACACTGACAACCCTCCATTCTCTGTAGAACGACGCCGATATGTGGGGTACCCATCCTGCCCTGTGCATGTCTCAGTAACAAATAGCCCAGTTAATCTAGACTGAAAAACAGCTAAAGGTGGAAATTTGAGATAGAAAGCTAATTTTTGGTCCAGTTGTCCTTCATTATGTTCTCAAACAGTGCGTAAAAGTCCCAGAGTGTCCGACGATTGCTTCGTCCGGGACAACGCATAAAGTACCTATGAGACGGCTACTTAGTACTCGACAGTTTCATATATCACTATAACCTTCCATCAGACCGTCGCATAGACGTCCGCGGAGGCTCGAATGTGTGGAAAGGAATACTATACACACGTAAACTATCAGAATGCAATTTGATGGCAGTAGTAGTCGCAGGCTCGCGGCACACTGGCAGTAATTTGCGGAGATAATGTTGCGAAATTGATACCCGATGGCTTTACACCGGAACATTGGTCGCCTTTGAGGATATACTATGCCTCGAACAGCTCGGTATGTTGTTCTGCGTTGACGGTTTCTGAGCTAAACGATGCATGTCGATGCTTAATGCAACGAAAATTAAGTGACATATATACAGAGTGAAGAATGAACTCGCCCAGCGTCCTGGACTATATACCCTGAGACGTACAAAGGTATAGGTAAGAAAAGTACCCATGGACGGATTTAGACGAACTGATATAATTTCAATGAAAATGTAACTGTTTCATACGTTTCTGAGGCAATAGACGCAGGAGGCTCAGGATTTCTGCTTGGAGTGGAGGTGACGGGTAATGGATGCCAGTGCTTGGACCATTCATCGGCCTGCAAAAGATACAGATACAGGTTCATCATATTGAACTGTAGAGTGTAGGTCAGAGTGCATGAACTCTGACCTACACTCTACAGTTCAATATGAAGAAACAGCACATGTGCATAATATCCCCGTATATAGAGTGGTTATGTGGCGTCAATACAATCGGCGATAACTTTGTAGATATTCCCTCTACAAAATAGTTATAGGGACTGAATATGTGCGAACTAGTGGGATCTTTCATTTTGTATGCTACATAAATCCACATACATGCAGTCATTCACGAGATAAATTCTAAAACCAAACACCCCCTTTTCGCCGCCATTTTCCAAGATGGCGGCGGGTTACCCCCCACCAATCGCTGTGAACTTTGGATATGTTATTCTCCACAATTTTCTGAACAAATGGTGAAAAGTTCATTTCCATTGCAGTTTATTTGGGGGTTGTGGGGCATTTTATCGCATCTTTCCTGCACTAGTGTCACATAGGTACTTTTTGCGTTGTCCCGGACGAAGCAAGCGTCGGACACTCAGGGACTTTTACACACTGTTTGAGATCATCATGAAGGACAACTGTACCAAAAATTAGCTTTCTATCTCAAATTTCCAGGTTAAAACCTAACTTGACTGGACTAACACCTCTTTGTGCATTTCTCTTTCTTCATGCAGGGAGAGTTCGGGTTGAGTTTACCACGGTGACCGTGAATCATGACTGTTCTTTTTAATGGTGTCATGGAGGACATGATCTGTGTCTGCTGGGTCTGGAAATTCGGCAGACATGAAAGATTCAATTTGGTCGGGAGTAATCGAAGTTTCCAGCCACAACAAAATGTACACATGCGGAAGACCTCTCTCTTGCCATTCTATATGGAACACATTATGACAGGTGCTGGCTCCGAACCCCTTCCCCTTAGTCAGTACACTCTAAGAAATGTCCGTGTTAAATATATTTATCCCGGAAAAAAGATCACTTTTGTCATGGTTATTTAACCCGGACATTTCTTAGAGTGTAGCTCCACAGGTAACTTATCAATCAACTTGTTTAACATGTTCCCTCCTCCTTAAGCTGCCATTGTTTGGCCTTACATAAAGCGAGTCGGCGGGTACGCGTATATACTCTGCACAAAATGCGACAAAATGGCGCCTCTGATTTTTTATATGCGGTCGCATATCTTCCTCATTTTTGCGCTCTCCAGCAGATCCTGCATGTGACGCGGACTATAAAAATGTAAACAAGCTATAACCTCCCAACCACCCACTCCAAGATGGCTGCTTTTCCCGCCATACACAATCCCACACCAGCACCACCCCCACAGCATAGTTTTTTTCTACATGTACTTTTTAAATGCTCCTAAAAGCCTGCACTGTTTCCTTGGCGGGCGACCTCTGTGACATTTTCCTATCTCCCCCAAGAGAGATACGACCAGCAAGAGATATTGTGGGAAATATTCAGCTCCATCCAGCCAGGCAGCCAGCCATGGTTGCCGCCCCTCCCCTCCAAACAGCCCCCTCCCACGCCTACTACGTCACAGCGAGGCCTGTGTATACGGGGTCCAACACATCTTCCCCCAACCAAGGGGGGTGCTGGCCACGGGGTCTATGGCGCTGGACTCTGAAGTCCAGAGTCCCTCCGTTCTAGCCCCGGTCAGCGGGAACCCCCTTTTTTTTTAGCTCAGAAGGTGGAGGGGGTGGCCAGGTAGGGGGAGGGGGCGTCACCTTGGACCCTGTGGGGTGTCCTGGTGACGTAGGGCTGGCCGCAATGCTCTATGGTGCTTGCCTAATTAGTCAAGGTGTCACCTGGCCAGGTGAGTGGAGGGGGAGGAGTGGGTGGCCACAGGCCCTGTGGGGGCCTCCTCCTGATGCTGTGGCGGTTTTTTTCAGAGCTCTACTGATAAGCCACGAGCCCTGGCGCGTGCCACCAATTAGTCGGGGTCAGAGGTCAGCTGATAAGGGCAAAGGTCATGATTAGATAAGCGTGTTATAGGTAATATCTGTTGGTAAAGCCGCTATTACGTATACCCTACTGACGCGTGTACCAATTTTCCTATAAGTTACGCAAAACCCAATTTGGAATAGAGTAACTTCCTATGTAAGGTCTGAATTTTCAATATAAAATAATTGCGAATGTACAATTAGCAACGGCGTAAAAATTGGCAAAAATGCTGTTTTACGACATTTTAGCAATTTTCGCAATTTTTTCATCTGCAAACAAATATTTGTAGGCAAATGAAACATATAGACTTTCAGTACAATTTGCTAATTATACATGCGCAATTTTTTTATATTGAAAATTCAGACCTACGTAGGAAGTCACTATATTCCAAATATTGGTACACGCGTCCAAAGTTGAGAAAAAATGAACTTCGAGAACAGCAGATTTGGTACCTCTGCGGTTATCAATTTTTTCTGGGCAAATAATAAATGACACTGAAAAATAGCCAGTGTCATTCTTCCTCATTTCGACAGCGGTACTTCGTGTAATTTATCCGTAATAATCGGAGACCAAGCGACAACTTTTCTGGATCTGGCCTGATCGGAAATGGAATCGGTCAACTGTAAACTATGGAGTCAGAGGCCAAAAAAGTGATGCATTCTTGTGTGATCTTCCATGAGAGTGTGCGTGTATAGACGTGATTTAGCAGGGATAATTAATAATAATAAAGCAAAATTGGTCCTCCTAGTTTTGAGTCAAGGAAAGAGGCGCCCCACAGTGCTAGATTTACAATGGACCATGGTGCAAATGTTGCAGATGAAGCGGGCGGTTAGCCTTCCTATGGGTTTCATGAGTGACAGGACGGGGTCCTGCTCCTTCGGCAACCACTGACCAATGTTTCTGGTCAAGGTCATATTAAAGGTTGCTCCCTCGACATTTCTCCCCCCTACATTTTCGACTTCTTTTGGCTCAAGGAATACGCTGACGGCAGCTCGCTGGACTAGTAACATCAAGAGCTAATAACTGAGAGCATGTGACAAGTCCTTTGCCGTGACCTCTGATGGACCAGGGAAGTGTTGAGATTAGTTTCCCTCTGGCGCGACTACGCCGAACCAAGAAGGGAACCTTTGTCCCTCCTACAGAGGCGTGGCTTCTTCAGGGGGTCAACTCTTTCTGTTCCTCACTTTTATCACCTTGGGTCGGGGTGGGTGCGAAGAATTCAGGCCCCAGGGCGCCTGGACTTTGACCCCCCCTGCCCAGACTGGTAGGCCCAGCATGCATCACGGAGCCTGCTTGGTTCACTCGAGGCTCCGTGCACTGGCTGTAGGACCCTGTCAATCGGCAAATATCTAGCCTGGGCCATAAAAGGTCGGCGGAAATGTTTTCCCACTACAAGGGAAAACCACTTCCAATAACCGAAAAAAATTATCAAAAAAAAATATCCAAAAAAGACCCAATTTTCATAATTTCGCTAGTTTTTCCCTCTCCACGGTATTTCGCAATTTGGCTGAAACGTGATATGCAGTGTTGTAGTAGGAATCAGAATATGATGAACTTAAAAAAAAAGTGGTAGAGCTGTAAATTGCAACCGTGCAAGGGTTTGGGAGTAGGAGGGGGTCAGGTGAGCGAGACCCTTTCCTAATATGCCCTCCTTGGGCTTATAGCAGATGATGGGGTAATGCGCATTCCAAACTAATCCGGCTACTTTTTTAAAGATGCACCTTTTTGCATTTTTGACAGCAAATATGAATTCTAAGGTGTCGAAAACCTATCTTTTCGTACTCGATTCGTACCAGGCATGTCACAAACAGGCCCATGGAAACCCATGTGTATATTAAGAAAATTTGTTGCAGTTATCATGCTAGATCTACTTTTGACATGCCTGGTATGAATCAGGTATGAAGATATAGGTTTTCGACACCTTAGAATTCATATTTGCTGTCAAAAGTGCAAAAAGGTGCGTCTTTAAAAAAGTAGCCGGATTAGTTTAGAAAGGCCACCTGATAATTATAAGCCCAAGGAGGGTAGATTACTGAGTCTCACTTATCTGACCCCCTCCTAATGTACCATGACCAAGCCCAAACCATTGACTTGCCTGTCTGCTGGTTTGTGCCCCCGAGGCGATCCAGCCTATTTTGGGAACCCAATCCCCAACCTTGACCCCAACGGACATCCTTCTAGGAAGAGAAGCCCATGTGTCAGATTCTGGGTCTCTGAAGAAACTGGTCTCTGATTGGCCACTGGCCATGTGGGCAGGGCCTTCTTCCAAGGAGGGGGGGCTGCCTCAGGAGGGGTTGGAGTGGAGGGGGAGAGTAGTTGCTGATGACGTACTCGGCTTTTTTCCCATGTATCTTTACCGTGTTTATGTTGCTACCATGAATTGGCCGTGCCCGTCTGGGGAGTCGCCAGTTCCGCGGGGAGGTTCGGGAATCCAGAGATACGGCAGGGATAGGGGACTCGGAGGCTCTCAGTTATTAGCTCTTGGTAACATACACCCTGTATAAACAGTTCAGCGGGTTGCAATATATGAACCAAATGTAAGACCCATAAGCAGTGAAGGAACCCCACATTTACCTCTTTAGGCCGGAATAGTGGTGGCTCGCGTAAGTCTGCAGGGGCATAAATTGTGACGTAACTCCCATACGGACGACGGACGCCACCGTGGTGAAAAGTTACGGGAGGCGCGCGATTGAAAACATCCTGTAAATCCACGGGACGTCTCGAGATTCCATAGGACTTATGGGAGTGTTGGCCCTGGGCTTTTTCAGGCCCCCAGGAAGTTTTGGTGGGGCAGGGTTTGCTTCAGGTTGCGGGGGAGAGTGCCCGGGGCGGCCCGGGGGCCTTTTCGGATGTGACTTCCGTCAGGTCGGATTTTACATCGCCTCACCAACCAAATGCAATGAAATCGTGTGGAGTGAGGACCGGGACGGATCGTGGCTGTGGGCGGACCGTGGCTATAGGGGCGGCCCCGGGGCGGCCCGGGGCCACTTTGAATGTGCGTTCTCAGTTCTGTAATGTCGGATTTATCACCACATCCCCAACCGAATGCAATGCAATGGTGTGGGGGTGCACCCAGGGGCAGCCCGAGGGCCAGTTTGGATGCTCATTGTATTGACACCCAGTAAACGCGGAGGTGTGTCCGCCTAGCGGCCGGTGCTGAAAATTGTAGGGTGCTCGAATGGCTGCTGCTATGGACGGCAATGGGGAAACGACGCTGGAGAAAAAGTCAAACAGGAACTGTTGTGTGGTCGGGTGCCACCATACACACAGCCGAGGTGTGCCTGGAGTTATCCTCTACAGTTTCC
Organism: Catajapyx aquilonaris; assembly: GCA_000934665.2. Classification (NCBI taxonomy): domain Eukaryota; kingdom Metazoa; phylum Arthropoda; class Diplura; order Dicellurata; family Japygidae; genus Catajapyx; species Catajapyx aquilonaris. Next base: position 777 of record JYFJ02006230.1, on the reverse strand, counting down.
CAGGAAGGCCCTGGGAAAAGGAGCAGCGGGAGAAGTGGATCCAGGCAATTAAAAGAATCAAGTTAGTAAATTATTTTGCTTCATGAGCACTTACAGATCAGTCCAGGGGCGGGCTGCCCCGTGCCGGATCCTTCCCAAACGCGGGTCAATAGGACGGGCAGGATCCTCTTTAACTCCCAAAAAATCCAAGGGGGCGGTTTGCCCCGCGTCCAGCCCACCAGAGATGCAAAGGCGTAAAATTGCATCTCTGTGCATTAGGGTTGGTCACTGCTCCTCCTCTGGTGGGCTGGACCAGGGGCAAACCGTCCCTGGATTTTTTGAGGGGTGAAGGTTCCTTGCCCCTCCTATTGACCCGAGTTTTCGGGGGTTCTGGCCAGGGGCAGCCCTCCCCTGGACAGACTTGCTCCTCAATATCTCCTTGCAAGCAGATTACAAGTACAAGTCACATACTGACTACAATATTGCACTTTGGAGGAGGCTATGCTTGCTTACCGTAAACTCATTAAAAGCTGCACGTCAACACTACAAATCTAAAATAAATTATATAAGTGTACTAGCTGACTAGCTCACTGCCCAGAATAGAACTGACCACCACATAGTGCAACAGATCATATTCATTCATTTTTTCATTACATCATGGCATTAATCCTATAACGGGGTAGCCAGCGACGACTAGTGATCACCGTACACCTAGCCATCTCGAATGACCAATACAATGATACCTTTTGGTGACTGGTCATTGCCATTTGAAATATGCTGGTGATCTAACTAATTTTT
>KZ539500.1:4446-21581 GCA_000934665.2 Catajapyx aquilonaris | reverse complement strand
CTTAATAAATATGCTAATATTACGATCGGAATAATACAGACACATTATCTGGCAGACCTTACCTATTTGATACGGTGGAATTAAGCATTAATTTTTTTAAATGCTCGTAGTACCTATTTAAAAAAAACACGAAACTGTCCCGATTTAGTGTCTGTGAATCTTCCTGTCTGTTTGGTCTGGGGAATAGCCAAATGTTACAGAGTTAACAGTAAATATCGGAAAACAAGTATAGGCAGTGGCTGCGTCGACATAGTTCGCAGCAATTAATATTAGGAAAATACCTTTTTTGAAGGGCATAGAAGGAAGTGTGATACATCGCGACAAAATGTGTCTTATTTTTATTATTATTTTAAATACTATGGCTTAGTTTTAAGTACAAAGCTTAAGACCAATTCATATGGATGATTTTCCAACCATATTAGTGTCACTCGAACTATTTCGAACTGTGCGTGACCAAAATTCGTCCCGCGGGTCCGAAAATACAACATTTATGTGACCCGCCTTTAAGCTTATTCGGAATGAATATAGGTACTTTACAAACAATAGATACTTTGTTCCTCATTGTGGGACAGTGTGCAAAAACCCTATAAGATGCAAGGAGACTATTTGGTTTAAATAAAGAGTCTTTCCTTTACCGCCAAGACTTTCGATACTTTGGGTGGAATTTTCGTCGTACTACTATACTAGTTACTGATAACTTAGCAGTAGCCTACCATTGCATTACACTGGTACTGCTAAGTTAGAAGTAACTACAGTAGTAATACGACGAAAATTCCACCCTTTATCATTATTTTATCCCGTTGAGGAAAGTTTTTCTCGTCGTTTTCAAATAAAAGAAGTAATGAGGGTACAATGGTGAAAGTTGCGTAGTTCTATTATCAGGATCAAATTCCAGGTTTCAAGTCTTTTTCATTTTGTAATAAAGTTAATACCAAATATCGGGGGAGGTGTGGTGACCGAGATGGTAACGTCTCGGCTTGCTGAGTGAAAGGCCCCAGGTTCGATCCCCGCCTGGGGAACGTCCTTTCACCTGCGTCGGGAGGGTCTCTGACCTGCACCAAGGAGGTGTCTGGCAACCTAACCTCCTGGGGGACTGCACATGGCCCAAAAGCCATAGGACAATGCACCTGCACAAGTGTCCCCTCCCCAACAATCCCTTTCCCTACCTTATATCCTGAACCAGCCCTTGCACGGAGATTGAAGTAAAAATAGAAAACTGATGGTGGTGTGCCACCCCCCTAAACGAGCCGAAGGCTCGAGCACGGGGTATCAATAAAAAAAACTACCAAGTATCCAAGTATGTGCCAGCAATCTACATCGCTGATTTAGGATTTCGTGGACATTTTCACGCTGAATCAGATCAAAGGATTAGGTACTCGAGGGTTTACTTAGGAACCTCTATTAGATTGCCCATCTGGTTAAAATATTACCTCATTTCCATTACTCTTCTGTACTCATTTACTAATGTTATAGCAGTGACATGTCGAAGTGCTGAGGGCGATTTTGTCACATCTGCTGAAATCATGTCTGCCTGACGATAACATAAAACGAGAATGAAAAAGTGTGTGAAATAGACACTCGAGGTGCAAACATTTTTGAAACAATGTTGCTATAGTGTAGACCTATACAGGGCTGGAAGCAGAAATGGACTAGGCCACTGCAGAGAGGAGACTCTATATAGGAGCAGCAGTAAATCGATGCCAGGATCCTCTATACTCTATAGGATCTCCTTTCTCAATTTATTTTCACGTATTTTTACCCACGTTTTCTGTAATTATCGCACTGCATGCAAAGCATATGGGGAGTATGAATATATTATCTATAGGCCTACCGTCGGCAAATTATTATTTTACCAAATTTCTTCAGTTGCTCCTAATGGCCATTATTATCAAAAATCCTTATAATACGCGTTTCAAATGAAGCGACGTAAAATTGACAGTCCATGTTCGTATTGACCTTTACGACTTTAACAAGTGCACGTATGTATAAACTGTATATCTTCAGGCACACCCCCATTTTTTGTAATCAGGCGTAACCTGGCTTGTAAAGGTAAACTACAGTAAAATACTGCATTTTTCTACATTAAGTACATTGCTTTATATATCATCAAAATTAGTAAAATTTAACCACCTTGTCCTTTTCTCGTAGCATACCCAGGAATCGCGACCGAAAGCCCAGTGTTTTCTCCGAGCTCCACAACGTGGTGTTTCATCTTTTGGGCCGCTTTTTGTTTGGCACAGCAGATGTCTCTCTCAAAAGTGGGGGAAGGCGGAGGGGGAATGAGTCAAATTTTTTCGAAAAACCGGCAACTATGCTCTGAACCCAAACATAAGCTGGGAGGGTTGCTGCCCTTGATGTTATCATCTATAATCCTCTGCGGCATGTGCCACAGCCTGTTGAGAAAGTCTAGTATTCCTATTTATACCCAAAACAAGTTTCCTGAAGTGACGTCTCACCACCCCTCTACTTACTTAATTTTGAGAAATTGACAATGACATATCGCTCAAAAATATGGATCTGTTTGAGCGATATAGTAATAACTAATAAGTTACATATGACCATTTCCATTCCATTCCAAAAAATGCAGATTTTTCCCACATTTCTTGACACACTGTCATTTACATAATTATTATAAGACATAATCCAACGACATACTGTATGCGAGGAAATGTAATGAATTTTTTATATGCAAGAAATCCATCCGTTTTCTCATTAGCTTGCCGTGTCAAAAATATAGCAGACCGATCGTGGCCTGAAAGTTGTTGTACAGTAGGGCTACGTTAGTCTGGTCACTATATCTGCTGCGGTTGAGTCAGTGACAACGGACATGCTGGCACGAGTATGGGGGGAATTGCACTATCGGATCGACGTTTCTCGAGTGACCAAGGGAAATCATATAGAACATTTATAAGGCATGAAAAAAACTTTAAACCCTCCTCTTTCATTTGGTGTATAACACGTTCATGTACGGTTGATAGGTACGGAGCTATATGCATTTGTAATTATACTATTCATTTGTAATCACCCTGTAGTGTCTTGAACCTGCCGCCTATGCGCGGAAAAACATGCATCATTAATATTATTGCGAAAGACGATGATTATGCAAATAAATGCTACAGATGAACAAGGGACCCGGAATCCGACAGAAAATGCCCCCTCCTTGCGCACCCGACAGTATTTCCTCCTCGCTATTTCACGCTATTTTTTTTCTAAGACGACATTCGGTATAATAATATTTCAAGCTGCGATGATCGTACGATTCTACCTGTTCCCGACCGGACAAGCACACAAAATACCAACGGCCCAACACGTTATAGAACCCCCTTTCCTGTTGCAATTCGAGACAATTGGCGTAGTGTACTAGAAAGAGGAGAAAATTCATTATGGGAACGTACAGTATATTTTGGTGGTTGATAGGTTCACTTGAACGGGGATGGCAGCAGATCAAACGAAAATACAGTATAATTCCCCCCCCCCCTAAAAGTCGGAAAAAGTGCATTATTTATACAGTTTTGGCTTGACCGCCCGTGGGAGTGTTGTCCGGGTCGTGGCCACTGCCTCATCCGCTCCTCCCGTCCCCCCTTGCCCCAATCACCCCAAATAAACACCGTTTCACCTTCACCAGACAACGCAACGCACCTCCCACCCCCGACCGCCTCCCGAGACCTGGACCCTGCGACCAAGGGACCGCGACCGTGACCGGTGATCATGGTGTTGTTGATTCCGGAATAACGCCAAATAAACAACCACGGTAACCTGGCAGCGCCCAGGATAGCCAACACATAAACACAGACAAACATAAACAGTTATGACAATCTTCTTGCATGTCATAGTACGTTATGTACACTGTACTGTACAGTATGTCATAGAGTACGTACTTGTGGTTTTCTTCGGCTCTTCAACTCGACGTTTCGTGTGTCCTATTTCGCGAATATGTTTTACCAAAGGCTTTGGCCAAATATTACACATTTGTTTTATCAAAACGTTTTGTGTTTAGGGAAATGTGGTCAGTTGTATTAAAGTATTATATCATCGTAAGTAATGACAATGTGTAGGCATACAACGATTACCTTAACGATGAAGTACAGTAGTTGCATCATAACTGCACGGTCTTTGGCATACGCTATTGTATACTTCAGATTTTGTATCCGACAAGCCTAATATCTTGACAAAGATACCTAGAAATCAATAGGGCTCGGAAGAAACAGGAAGTAATTTTTAACCCGTTTCGACCAGACAGAACGACAAGCCTGATGAAACATTTACAAGCGCGAGTGTACAACCAAGCCCAATAATTTGTGGCGTACAAACCGGATTGAGGGCGGTGGGCTCTTATGGGACGAATTTTCATGCAGTTAGATCCGAATTTGAAGGAACAATAAATGAGATATGACCAAAAAGATTGGCTGTACTTCGCTAACCCCCATCAACCTTACCATGCGCAATAAGCGTCATGAATATATATTATATTTCCAACCTACCACCCCTTCCCAGGTAAAGATGCCTCTTTTTGCCTCCTCTCCCTAACTCATTGTCCTCAAGTGGGAACCAATAATTTTCATTGATGTTGGTGAAAAATTTATCTAAGGGGGCTCCTAAAACAGTGCTCAATTGTGAGGAAATCGTCTCTTTCGATCCCCGTGCCCGTGATTGGAAGTGGCGACAACTGGAATGACGCCGGGGGAAGCGTGCTAAGCTCACATATGGAAAGCGAAAGAAGGCAGCGTTTTCCAAAAATCCACTTTGAGAGACCCATTTGCGTGGAGATGGAACGCTGGAAGATGTTCACTTTGGAGATTTGGGCTGGAAAGGTGTGACAAGCTGGGTGCAGCTTTTTTCCAGTTTGGAAAGAGGACATTTTATTCGAAAATGCTGCAAATGATAGATTGTGACATTTTGCTCCGCATCTTCCTTACGTGTGAGACGTGTCCAGTAAATTGCTTACATCATCGAAGCAATGGATGCATGTTTAACCGTTGTCGTTAAATTAAAAATGCATTTGGAAAGAGAATATTGTTTCCTAAGCCTCATGCGGCCTTTTTGTCCGTGGGTGAATTATTTTGAGTTAGTCCTCGCAAATGAACGATAACAAGTGAATTTCCATTTGTTGTAAAGGTTAGAGTTGCCCCTAAAGAGCCGGTAGGTTAAGCATTGGTAAATAAAATAAAATAAAATAAAATAAAATAAAATAAAATAAAGAATAACCTGCTACAGGCTACCATATGTATTCCACTTTTCTGGGGTCCCGCATCCGTCGCCATCTTGGACGGACTTGCGGGCCCGCAGACTTACGGGAGTCCCCGAGAATCCAAGCATATATCCGCCAAGGTCAAGTCTACAGACACCCGCCAGAAGTACCAGAAAACCACCCAAGCAAACACCATTTGGACAATGATTTGAATTACGATGTTTTTTTCCGGAACTGTCATGGCGGCCAAAGTTTCCTGCGACTTCAGTTGATGACGCTGGCGGAAGGGAGTTTAGCGGTCTATGTATCTCAACGTCGTTGGTTGACAGTCAGTAAAGGTTGAGCTCTTGGACGAGGGATGTTGACAACCCGACAATAATATATTGTGCCAACCCACAAAACAATTTCCTATGTCACCTGACTTTTGGGTCACCATGTAAAATGTAAATGTAATAAAATGGCATGCGGTTATAACTCATGATCTTCTTATGATGAATCACTATTACGTGAGGTGCACTAGATATTGTGATGAGGCCATGGTTTTTTTGTTGGAAAAAAGTGATTAACTGCGGATTAAAATCATTATTATAAATACTGATACCCATCTGGAGTTTTCATTTTCGAATTATCACAAAATATACCTCAATGGAGATTGAAGTAAATTATTTTTTACGCCATTAAAGTATCACCTATCAAAGTGGCTCTAAAACTGCGAACAGTCGAGCAGAGCGACTCGACCGCTGGTAAACTCATCAAAAATACCGTAAGCGGGGGTGACTTTGTGACGAATCACTTTTTCGAATCTCGCGCCACAATTCTACTAGCTACCTGACTGAAACCAGCGCCAGTAGATGGCCAGTAGATGGCTACGAATGTGGTGCCCCTTATAGGCCAGCTCGGAAAGCTCTTGTGACTTGTGCAGCCCCCGGACACTACCTCTACGTTCTTATCTTATCGCCTGCCGGGGCGTTTTGCATGAGGTGCGCACCTGAGAGCGCCATGAGACCTTTCACGGAGCAATCATGTGGCGACCCTACCGGACTACGCTGAACATTATAGGTACAAAAGGGATGCGCTACATTGGGGGACCCAACATGGTCGCCGGCGGCCATGTTGGGCCCACATGTAGCGCTTCTATATAATATAATTATAATATCATAATATAATTGAATTCATAATTTACATTATAAATGATCAATTATTCTTTAAATAATATTGGAAATGTTATGATTTGTTTAAAAATAAAGAGTTATTTGTGTGGGGTTAATTTGTTATAAATATCTTCTGCTTCCCATGTTTAACCGTAAGGATATGAACACTGTCACAAAGTTAGTGTGAATGTAAACGTTTTTGTAACGGATAAAGTAAACATTGTGATCTGCACACGGATATGTAGAGGAAGGATGAGGGTGGGCCTACAAAGCTAAATAAGACATTTGTTGGGAAAATATTAAACCATTTCTGCTGATGAAAAACCTGAAAATATGTCACAAAGTCGCACTTACGGTAATATTATAGTGGAGCAAAGACACATATTTGCTGGCAGACGGAGTGGCGGAGCTGTAAATGTGGGGCCCACGGGAAGAAAGATCCTGTGTTCGGTTCCAATCAGACGTGGGGCCGTGCAGAGTTTAACGGTCTTCCTATCATGTATGATTTCCGATAGACTAGCCACCCTGGGAAGTCACTAAATAGGCCGGTGTTGATATCGCACCTATACCCACCTATACCGTCCTGTACTGTACCTCCCCTTCCACCACCCCTCCCTAGCTAGTGGGCCCGGGTGTAAGGAAAAGATCCAGTCTCGTGAATGAAATAATAAATGTTTGTGCAATTGACTCCGCAGAAGTGAAATTATCATCATCATCATTGATTACCCTTGTCTTGATGTGTCGTTTTTTTTGCAAATCAGTGTTTGGGTATGGAAAGATGGTTTTTGTGAGCACTGCTCAAGGGCACTGCTATTAACCGACACGACGTTACGCCTGGCGCTATTGGGATAGACAAGATGTATCCGATGTATGCAAATCTCGAATGACATTGACTTAGAGATGTTAAGGCAGTGTAAATGTGTGTTGATTTAGAATGACCTGAAATGATACAAAATGTTTGTTGCGTAGTGATGCTGGTCCTGCAGGAGTATGTGCTCTTCCTGTGCTTCCTGCAGCTGATCGATCGGAATTGTGTGCTGCTGCCGCCGCCGCGTTCTCATTACCAGACAGCCAATTGAATCGGCTCTAACCATAATCGATGGCGACTTCCATCACAAATTGCTGCCCAGCACATGTCCAACCTATCCACCCCCACCAGCCCGTAAAAAATCATTCTAGAACCAGGTCCCCCTTTAAAACCCATGCCTGTCTGAGAACGACCCTGCGTCACGCCATGTTCCCAATACATCACATGTCCGTTACATGTGTTATTACTACACAACGGTGTTGTCGTACCGGCGAATAGTACATTCTCACGCAAGTCAAGAGGTGGACATCCACCATTTTAGCGACTTGGAACATTTTCTTTCCGAAGGAACCTGTAACGATCGCTTTCAAAAAGCTCCGATACAGCTCATGAATAATTCCGAAATCGGGGAAGGAGTATCTACTTTTTGCATAATCCAAACCTTTCTGTAGACTTGTGCATGCTAGAAACATCACGTCACGTATAGTCTCCCCTCGCCTCCTCCACTAAAAAAGGAATCAGGACGAAACTACTCTGGGGAATATCTGGAGAGTCCTTCGAAAATATCGTTTTTCTAATTGATATACGAAATTTCGAAATGGAAATGAGCAAGTTTACACAAAATATGAACTGAAAATTACGTACATATATATACCATACAAAAATCAAGAAAGGCAGCAGCTCGGGAAACCAAAAATAATAAAACAACATAACCTATCGCGGACATAATTACGTGCATGTATCATACGAGTAATAACTTACTATCTTTCGTCTGACCATACTGGGTGGTCCTTGACATTACCCATATCTTGACTGTTCTTATTTTTAAACGAATATCTTTCTGCTACAAGCTACTACCATTCATCCATCATCCAAAGCCCCAAAACTAACAAGAAATCCAACATACGAGTAAATAATTACCTGACCACTCATATATGCTAGCCTTCAGCTCTACCGTGTAGATAGAAATGAACACTTTCTATATCTTACAATAGGTGGTTATCCACTTTTCATGTGGCATCGACGCTAATGGTTCGATATCAGGCAAAATCTGGGGCATTTGTGACGCGACTCTAACCAGGGAATATAATTATGATGTAGGCCAAGAAAATCAAACACAAAAAGAGAGCTTAACTTTTCACGGAATGAATAAATTATTTGTAAATATGTTGTCAACTGCTCTACTTTCCTGTGCGAAAGTGCTTTGTGTATACCATCAAAGGCAACTCTTTACGTACAAAATAATATTCTCGCGGGTGTTTTTGTTCTAAACAGTTGAATAACCTTGTGTTGCCCGTGTTTTTTTACAATATTATTTAAATTTAGGTAATTATGTGTAGACCTATAATTGAGAAACCGTATTGAAAAACCACCTCCTCTGCGGCGCGGCGCGGCGGGCGTCCGCGCCCCTTTAGTCCATGCTCCTAGGCCTATACCACCTCTCGCTGGGAATTTTAAACTAGAAAAGACAGTGAAATCACAGGGTACTTCCAGCTGACTTTATGAACTGAATGTCTCTTCCCACGACATCAGGCTATTGCAAATGATTCAAGGTTGCAAAATACACGAATGATGTGCCCGGTAATTCCTATATCCAAGTTGGGACATTTTCGTTTAAGTCAATGTGCAAAGCAATAAAAGTTGCGCCTTTTTTATTTGCTCTTATAAACAGTGTCACTGCACTGTAGTAGGCCCCTACTTCACCCTACATATAAAATCCTATCTCAAAGTGTGCCAAGTTGCATTGAGCTGTCGCTAAGTCGTGGAAAACATGGCTGCTAAGCCCCTTTGGAGGAAGCAGGAGTCATCCCCAGCAGCACTGCAGCAGATCATCTTCGATCAACGTATACTAGCCCTGGGCCGGCCTTGGAACCCATAAATCACTCATATACTAGCTATCATTTTGTGGTCATTACTTCCGAGTTTTGAAACTGCTGAACGTGTGGTCGCGTTCAGCGCACAAGTTGACGCAACTCTTTGCAGTTATTGAACAGTCATTTTTTTGGCACCCATATGGCTTGCTGCTCCCATCTAAATTTTTGTCGCCTGTATTATAGCTATTTTTTGGGGGAAGTCTAGCGTCCAGGGCGCTTCAATGGAGGCAATTTGCAATAATTTCATATGGGGATACCCTGGGCCTACATGTGTGTATGGTTGTCGTTTGATGTGGATAGATGCCAGCCAATCGGATAAGGCTGGGAGGATAATCCTGTGTGGCCGTGGCTTAGAATCTGAGGAGCTTTTCCGGGGATTTGCAAGAAAACTCTCTGCATGTCCTCGATCGATGTGTTCTCTCTCTTTTTGCAACAACAACAGATTCTAGTGCAACTCCAAAAATGCATGGCTGGAGATCGCGTGAATCAGGGGGAGAAAGAACCGATTTATTTGGGAGTAGGGGAGTGTGGGGGTGAAAATGGATCGAGTTGGAAGTCATGTCTATAGCTCCTAGATCTCGTTCGCTTCGTCTCCAAATAAGCGCCTCTGCCCTTTTCTGCATATCGATTCAGGCTCTCGCCTCAGCACCTAACTGATAATGTTGTTAAGTGCACTTTGAAGAAGGATCTCAGGCCTTCGACTCTCATACGGACCTACAAGGTGAGGCAGTGTCTGAGTACAACCATGCAGGGTGTACAGCGATGCATGCGCATGCGTGCTTTGGCCCACGAATGAAAGGCAAGACTCGTGGCTTCAGTTTTGGAGTTTACCCCATTGTCACAAGATAGATTGAACACGAAGCAAGCTCAGCATTGAGGATTACCACTGGCATGTTTTTAACAAAGAATACAACAAGGTCATATTACGAGGGCTGTAAATAAAATAGTGGCAACACATCTCTAGAATATCAGTTAAATGTAGGAAGTTTACACCGCTTATGTCACAGATAGGCTGGGTCTTGATCTAACATCAGGACATAACGGGATCGTCCCACCTCAATATGCGCATGCGCAGCACAAAGTATAACGTGAGCTGTTGCGATCAACTGGTCTAAAGGTGATGTTTTCCAAATTTGAGCAAAAGTGCTGTTTAAAAATGGAAAATTTGTCATGAACGGTTCTGACAGGCTCTTCTGGAGAACATGCATTGTCGTATAGAACAGTTGCAAGGTGGGCAAAAACCTTTCGTCAGGGAAGGCAACACGTGACATGTGAGGGGTCTGAGATCAAAGGCGGCTAAGTCCATTTTTGGGGGGTGTAACAAAAATACATCATCATCATCATCATCACCATCACATTTCCCTATAAGGGGTAGTCAGCGATGACGGGAACCACAAGCTAACCCAAAATATGAACTAAATTTAAACTTGTAAAAATAAACCCATATTGCAACCCGTCCCGCCCCCCACCCCTGCCCATCTCAGACGACAAATTCTCAATATTAAATTTAGATATTACACTATGCAACGCGGTACTTTGAGAAATCCGTCCAAGTGACTAGAATATTCTCCTCCAAACAACCAGAACACCCACAGGCTAGCGAGAAGAACCAGCATACGGAAATCCACACCCGAACTCCAAGCGATGTGCAGGACAGAGAGAGAGGCAGATACCCTTGAAAGCATGATTACCGGTGTCTACCTATGCGACGAAGGCGTATGACATGCTAAGAGATGGCGAAGATGTGTCCCACAGCATTCCGATGGTACAAGACATTCAGCAAGTGTGCGTAGTCAGCTTTCAAAGCCGGAGACAGGTTTGCAGACTCCCATCAGAGTTTTGACAGAGGAGATCATTAACAACAGCAGCTATGCAGGGATTGTCTGGGAAGATCACCGCGTAACCGTCGACGGCCTTGCCAGATTGTGTGGTACATCCAATGGTAGTGCCCACATGATTTTTCATTGACCATTTGCACATGCGATGAGTTTGCACCCGATGCGATGGGCCCCCAGACTGGTGACTCCAGAGGAGAGGCAGATGCGGGTGGAGGTTTGTGAAGGGTGTCAACGTCTTGTGGCCTCACATGGTGACCCGTATCTGCCGTTCACAACCTTAGCATGTTGTACACCTCTGTGGTTGTGTTACTCAAACGGAAGCAAAACCTCAACGCTGAATATATTGGGTCTCACGGCCGACCTCCTGGCAGTGCAGAGACAAATGTGAACCTAGGTCTACTTCCGGTATCACCATCGCCTGAGATCGCGGAATATTTGAACAATAAATCGGTGTTCTAATAATACTTCAATGCATACTATGCCATTCACCGCGATATATGAACTGATTCTCTCTGTCGCATAAAAAATGAGTATCAATTTATTTTGACTGGCCATCGTCTCTTATCAACCTATTTGTACATTTCCTGTAAAATTTCTAAAATGGTTTATTCGACCTTTCTCCGTATTGCCGGCGATATGGTCTATGATACTTTGGCACATTTTATGAGTAGGTTGCTAACTGGGAATAAAGGCTAATACAGTACTAATAAGCTGTTTGACATTATTCTTAGCACTGCATTTGTCACGTGGAAATTTTTTCGAGAGGTTATCTCCATGGTCGCGTGGGTTTCTCGGGGTTCTTCCGTTTCTTCCCACATTCAAATTCTCTCTTCCCCATCCCACCCTCTATACTATATGCCAGATAGGCTTAGTTGCTTGGCTCCCCCAACCAACCAACCATAAAAATAATGCTTGTAGGTATTATATGACTCTAAATGAGTTTGGTAACATCCTGCACTGATATTTACTTTATTACACATTTTGGTGCTATAACAACAGTTTTGGTGCTATATTTTAAGGGTTGTAACGACAGTACACACACACACACACACACACACTCATGTTATAATGTGCTATCCTTGTGAGGGTCTGGCAAAAATAAAAATTTATAACTAACCTAACCTAACCTAACCTACAAAAAACACACGATATTTTGGTGACCTATTTTTTCACAGTAAAAAGGAGGTCTTGGTTTGATTTTCCGCCATCCTTGTGAGGACTGTGTACCTTATGAGGGCCTGAAAAAAGTCCTCGTAAGGTTTTCGGTCCTCACAAGGATAGGAAACAAGCGAAAAAAATCCTCACAAGGATAGCAATGTCTGATCACACACACACACATGTTTGCACGCCATAAGCTGTGGGGACATGGCTAACACAGCTTATGAAACCTAGTTTATCCTAACATGACCTAACCTAACCTAACCTAACATACCTAACCTACCCTACCCTAACTAACCTAGGCTGAGATAAATGGTTTTTAAACAGACCCAATTGTGGGGTCATGTCCCCACTATGTATGTACCCAACCGGTGAACTCAATTGTGGGGACGAGAAATGTCCCCACTATTTGAAAATGTCCCCACAGTTACAGTTAAAAGTCCCATTTCCGTCCCCAGAGCTAATTGAAGACCCGTACACCCACACACACAATTTGCATTTTTTATTCTTGTTTAAGTAAGAAAATGACTCAAAATCCACATGCAAACTCTTCGATAAATAATGTTCTGAGGGTTTCACACCTCAACTTTTGATTCATTCTAGCATTCGTTTCTAATTCTACTGTATGTATAGGGCCTAATCCTTCCATTACTTATCCCTATCATCATCATACAGTATACTAGGAAACGTCGCACAGTGTTTGATATCAGAAAAAACACGATCGAAAATGACAGCTCCTCAACTAAACCGTTTAAGTACGTAGAAAACCTGTCTCCTCATGTTTTAGAGGTCGCTGATTTCAAATGAAGACCACAATTCAATAAGGGCCCAATATATTGTGAAAATTGAAAATGTCCAGGAAGAGAAGGAAAACTATTTATTTCTGTTTCTGTTGATGGTAGGCCATTGTGCTCTAAACCTAATGACAGATATGTACAACATGAATACCTGACAGCACTTTCATTGAAATGTCCACGTAATTTATATTTTATTTAAATACTTTTAATGCTCACAATTGGGCCCTTCTTGCATGGTATCGGTCCTTTGGCTTAAATATGTAGAATAAACCGTCTCAGGATAAATTTAATGAATGGTTATGATTTACAGGAGACATAGTATTCGCCTCAGAGTAATTACACATTATATTTAATTAAATTTAATGTTTTTTTGTCTCCCATGCCACCTAGGTCTACCTTATAAAGTATAGGTCATTTTTGACTACTTCCCGAGGGCGTAGGTCAAAGATTTTTTGGTGACATACAGACCCACAAGTCTACTTTATTTTCCACTAGGTTTAGCACTGCTCCACAGAGGGGAACGTTCTAAATGGTAAAGTAACGCATCTCCTTCAGAAGTAGCGCTTAGACAAAAATCAGGTCGCGGTTAAAAGTCACCGCTATTTTCAAATCGTGGGTCACTTGGAAGTGGATTAAAATCGCGCTTTTCAAGTGACAATGACGTTAGTCACTGCTATCAAGAAATCGCGTTTTGGTCCGTCGCTGGTTTATAGAAGCCTTTTTCAGGCGTTACTAGTGACATTTCGGCTCTTCTTGCATTTTATACGGATGGACATCCACCAGAGGAAGTACAATATGCCATAAAAGCATTTCCGTAAAAATTGACAGATGGGCCCTTATTGCACTGTGGCATTCAATTTTTAGGTTATGTTGAATCAGGACATACAAGGTGTACAGAAAATACCACCGAATGTAAGAGTTCATGGAATAAATAGTGGAAGTATTGTAGAAAATGATGTTTCTGCACAAAGTCGCGATTGTTGTTTAAATTATGTCGTTTTTTGTTATGTAAGCACTCAAAACTTTAGGAGACACACTGTGCTTCTGAAAAGGATAGAAGTTATTAATTAATCATCTTTGAAATTCAGTTTAGGACATAAATTGAACCTCCCTCGAAGGCACCTCTCAGGTGTTTTCATTTCTAAATTTGTGGGTAGCAGATATTAGCAGCTGGATTATGATTTTCTAGTTACAGTACACCCTGAAGGTGACCATAACAGCAATTTCATGATTTAAGGTGGGTTTATACTCCGCCGTAAGGGGCACTACGGCAGCTTACGGCACGCTGCTGCGGTATCGCCAGCGCACTACGGCGTGAATTTCAACTCCCTACGGCCGCTGCAAAAGTTGAACGAAATTCAACTTTTCAGCTACGTCATAAGGCCACTACGGCAAAAAAATGGTGGCTCCGCAAAGCGCCGCAATGCTTGCCGTATGTGTCCGAAAGCTGGCTCATAAGGCATATTCCCGGAACGATTTGATTTTTGGCCAGCTAATATGATCATTGCCGAGACCCATGGACGTTTTTAGTATTAAAAAATTTAAGTCCAAAATCCGTGGCAGACCGGAGCTGCGGACACCTGGCGGACACCGCGGGTACTAGGAATCCGGCAATGCTTGACATACAGCACACATACAATAGCTAGTATAAACCGCTTGCAGTAGCAGGCTCGCTTTCTTTACGGCGCTACTGCTGCTTCTCGCCCCTTACGGCGGAGTATAAACCCACCTTTAGACGCTTTTGCAGTATAGGATTTATCAAACGAACACCACAAATCTCAAGGTAACTTTAAAATTTTATTTCATAAAAATTAAAAATAATTAGTAAATAAATAAATGATTTAATTCTATTTGTAACCCTCTCAATTAATTAAGAACATCATTTTGCAATAATTTATACCATTTATCCTACAATCTATTAACCCTGGAACCGTGCCGTGCCTACGAGTATTACGGCAACCGTGCCGTGGGGTCTTTTCGGACCCCACCATATTTTAATTTTTATTAATTATTATATAATACTTTTCAATGTATTGACTATATACAATCATTCTTTGAACAATGCCTAAAAGGATCGCTAATTCAAAATAAACCTGCACTTCCTGTTATATACCGTAAAAATGGCAAAAGTTAATTGTAATTATCCTTTTAATGCATTTTTCCTTGGGGTCCAAAAAGACCCCACGGCACGGTTCCAGGGTTACATTCGACAGTGTTTTCGGTACACCCTGTAGGTCTTGGTTGAAAATAACCTTGAAATCAAAATCATTGACCGCGAAAGCATCGAGAATTGTTATTTACACCTACCTATAGTGCTTTTTTCTAGAAGGTCTTAAATTCCATGCGACTTTTTGGTACACCCTGTAAGCCTAGGTTCAAAATAACCTAAAAATCAAAATCAGCGACCCCTAAAACATGGGGAGGCATGTTTTTTACGTACTTACACAGTTTAGTTGAGGAGCTAGCATTTTCGATCGTGTTTTTTCTGATATCAAATACTGTGCGTCGGGTCGTGATGATGATGAGTTGTCTCTGTAGCCGTCTTAAATTTTAAATTGATTATTATGCATTATGTCATTGCCATCAGGATATAGGTGGAATCTTTACATGACGAGGCTCCCAGTTCATTTGAAAAGTTTCCAGGGGCAGGAAGCCTAATTGATTTTCAAGCCTAGGTACGAAAAGCCTCAATGTTGCCTGCGCACTCGCTTCATACGGCGTATACCGTACCGCACTGTAGTGGATTAGACTGGAGCGCTGTTTCGCATTAATTAGGCATGAGGGAAGTTAGCGAGGACATGTATTCTGTATCCTGTGACTGACAAACTAGACAAATTGAGACAGACTGCAATATGGATTCACCCCTTCATATGGCATAATATTCTCTCACTAATAACCTAATGCTTCTCTATTCCCAATATTAAAACGGGCGTGAGGCTGAGCTGTCCAATATCATTGTTGATACTAATTTGCACGAGAAATCAATAATATATTTTAATCCCTACCATATATTATAACTGTTACTGATAATTTCAAACCATTAGCCTACTGGAAATATCGACATGAAACAAATTTGTTTTATTCCTATAGGCTTATTTATTAAAGGAACTGCTACATGTAGGAGGATATAGTAGTTGTGCCATTGAGAAATTTTTAGTTCTCTGTCTGAGGCATGGAAATATGTCAAGATTCAGGGATCGACTCTTTCATTAGCGCTATAATTAACCAGGGCTACTTGACACCATTTAACAAGGATTGACCGAAGCAGTGGTAGCGGAGGGGATATGGTATCCGACTGCTAATCGGGAGGTCCTGGGTTCGAGTCCCGGTGGCCGCCGACCCTGACCGTGGTTCTCTGTGGTTTCCCATGGTCTCACCAGGAAAATTCCGGGGTCGTGTCCGTAATTATAGGCCACAGCCGCTTCCTTCCGTCCCTATCCCATCCCCATATACGAGAAGTAAAAACGAAAGCAAGAGTTCCAGATAAAAAAATATGGTGGTATCCCACCCCCCTAAGAGGGCCCATGGCTCTAGCACGGGGTACAAATTATTCTTATTCTTATTATTATTTAACAAGGATTGCATTCTTCCTTATGGAGATATTTCAGTAACATAACGCATTAGTGTATGTATGTCACCTGAAAATTTTCTGGGATTATTCTAGTAGCTACATGGAAAGGAGATAATACTTGTATTATGGAAAAAAAAAAACAGATTAAAAGATGAGCATGCTAACTTGACTAGGGTCACAATGACCACAATAATATACTCTTCCAGTGATCTCTCCGGCCCATTCATTAAGAGGACAAAATAATGACGAAAGCTACTGCACCTATATAACTGTTATCACCTACTTCGGATCCTAGTCCTAATGCCCGCACACAAACTTGAGAGCAACTTCCATTACATCATAGATTCGGTGAATAATGCAAGCAGTGCGAGGACATGAAGGAGGTTCCCCATCTTAATTATGAGGCAACCAAGTGTAGGCCGTAGATGTGGAGCGAGTAGAGAGTAAGTCGATAGGAGCAAGAGAGTGGAAGGGGGTGGGTGGCGAGGGCGGTGGAGAAGAGAGAGAGAGAGAGAGAGAGAGAGAGAGAGA